>DWHP01006362.1:0-11450 GCA_018247895.1 Parnassius honrathi | reverse complement strand
AAAGCTTAATTCTTCTGTTCGATACTAGATGGCGCTGATGGTCTAAAGATCAAGATTGACATTTTTTGGAAAGATCTACTCGATATGTTTCCCGACACTAGATGGCGCTAGGGGCATCAATTATAGCTTGCAACATTATTTTAAAGTTAACAGTACATTAGCATAGCACTTACATACACATTGGAAAACAATAACAGCCACATATAACCTCTCAAACAAGGCTTTAAAAATATGAGGCCTATGGTGAATAGCGAATCAGAGGAAACTATTCCCAGCAAGCAATCCCCGTATATTATGTTATGTATATTTATATAAGTCACACATGATAGAGCCATACTTTTACCGTTAAAGTTCATTAAAGTCCACTGCAGAACATAGGCCTCGTCCATAGATTGCCTCATAGAGGTAATATTTACCAAAGTTGCCACGCTTGGCAAGCGGGTTGGCAACCGCAAGTTTTAATTTCAGTCTTTATTAGGAGACCGCTGATGCCTATCTCCTGATTTGTTTTCCTCTGTCACCTCTAACAAAACCCAAGGGATGATATGTGGTAGTAGATATTCTTGGTCATGCAGAAAGAATCGATGAGGAAGAGTGACAAAGCAAATTTAACGGCAGAGTAGGAAAGCGACGTCCTAGGCGAAAGTTTATCGACCAAATTGGCGATATATTGAAAATGGACCGAATTAAGAGTACCCTTAATCGACAAGCATGTATGCGTATGTACATGGATGAATGTGAAGGAGACGTGAGAGGTGTGTCAGGATCGTGCCAAATGGAAGTCTGTAGTCTCTGCCTGCCCCTCTGTGTGACAGGCGTGATTGTTTACTTATGTTTACTTTTTTTATTGGAGAAAAGGCAAACGAGTATACGGCTCACCTGATGGTGATTACCGCCGCCCATGAACACTACAACACTGATTGCAGATGCGTTATCGGCCTTTTAAAAAGGAATAAGCTCTTTTCTTGAAGTTCCTAAGTCGTATAGGTCCGGAAAATTCTGTGGTGGTAGTTTATATTCTTACACCGTCACTACACGGCAGTTATATTATGGTTGTAGCAGGAATGGGTCGGTTCGACTGGGGAAGGATAACGCTCTCATAGAATACCAGCGTGAAATAGCAACTTATCGTGAATGTAAAGAACCGGAGACTCTATTTACTGAAAACGAGACATTCCACCTAAGTCTGCAGGGATGATAAAGCAATCTATATTTTGTTTCTTAGTAAGCGATCGATTTAGATATTTATGGGCACAGTAACCATTTTCCATCTGGTAGACTGTGTACTCGTTTATCACCAATAATCGAAAAAAAGTATGACGTATCAATTATAACTGTGCACTTGTCAGAATAGGAAATAATAATAATAACATGGTCGAATTATAAAAGTCCTTTTCCTCACATATATTAAATAACTTCTAGAGTAATGTCTAGAGTTCTTATAAAAAGTTTTTGTTATTTCTTTTAATGTAACACAGCATTGTACGGTTTTTGATACCGGCAAATAACAAGCTGTTCACGAATTAATTGGAATTTTATCAAATTGAATTAAGTAAGCAAAATCGATATCCTACGGACTTTTTACGGTAAAGTGTGTTGTTATATGAAAATTTGTAGAAACGAAGTTTCGCCCCTAAATTTAAAAGCACTTAGCTGCGACTTTGTTTTATGAAGTAGAATTTTTTTCATAAAATTTCTGCAGTATACCTACCACTCACAGTGTTAACTATTATTTAATCTGTGATATTATTAAGCTTGATTAGTTCTCATTCTTTTTGCACTAGCCGATAACCGCCGAACAAAAACTTATCCCGTTATTGATTTGGCTTAAACGTCCCTCTGACCATTACACCATATCTAACCGTGTAGAGGTAGAGTAAGAGTATGCACTTCTCCATTTTGTCTCGTAAGTGTTGTAAAGGAGACAGAAGGAAATAAAACGGAAGATTAGCAGCAGCATCCTCCAGATAACAAGCCATAACATCCTAAGGCTTCCAATAGATGGCATTACTAGCAACAACTGGTAGTATTTTACGCCTGGACTAAACCAGATGGTTACACCGCCTTTTAACCAAAGCCATAAGATTTTTCTGGCATTTCCCATGGCCTCGCCTCTTGCGTCACCCATGAAACGATATGGGGTGATGGATTCTCTTAACTCGTATCAGTGAAATTACTTTGAAACATTATAGCATGGTAGACGGTAAATAAGGTAGAGCCACACTGTACCTGTACCATGCCTAAAGCACGAATGGGTCGGTTCCGTCAATTTAAGGGCACGGTCTTAAAGAATACTAGAGTGAAACAGCAGAGTATTTCTGTATTTCGTATATTGAGTGTACAGAATCGGAGATAACTTTAACCGTAAACGAAGCTTTTTCTTCTATGGTTACTCCTTCACAGTTCAGGCTACACGCCTTTGGAACTCCTTGCCCGATGACATCAGAAAAGCTCCCAATAAGTACGCTTTTAAAAAGTTGGTCCGTGAACATCTATTATTGACAACGCATTTTACATGACTCATTTATTTAATATGTATTGCCAAACAGACGTTTATATTCATAGTTATTTGTATGTACTAATTATGTATGTATTTAAATATGTATATTTGTGTGTCGTCATATATGATCATATATGTATAGTTTATTTATTAGTAGTTTGTATATATTATCTAGTTAATTATCATTTGTACTGTGTTCTTTTATTCCACATTGCCACACCTACGTCAAATTCTCATCACTCCATGGTTTGACTGGTAGAGGATGCCTCAAGGCAATAAGTCTGCCCTTTGTATTCTTTTGTTTAAGGATGCAATAATGAATAAATAAATAAATTCTAACCCCCAGCCCTCCACCTCTTGGGGTGAGACTGGTACTTCATCAGTGAGTGACGAAGATCCAAGCCGCTGATCTCGCCTCGGTCCGACAGCCTCCGCTGGTGTCATCCAAAGTGAGGGGAAGCGAGGTAGAAGCGGTATAGTTAAAGGTAAGGCGGGGGTCAAGGTCAAGAGCACCGGTAATGAACGTCTAGGGCCTCAACAGGCGGAAAATACCCCTGCCCCCCACGCCCATAAATGACTAACCGCAAGGGTAAGACGAGGATCCCCCAGGTAAATCTTCACCATGCAGTATCTACTTCTGCCATGGTGGAGGTTTGCTTTGCAGAACACAACGTTGACTTCGCCCTCATACAAGAGCCTTGGATGGCCAACGGTCAAGTTCTGGGTTTGCCGGCTGCCGGTAAGATTTTAGTCAATACTAAAGGCGGTAGACCCAGAGCTTATATAATTTACAATAAAAATATAGACCTTTTAGCTGTTCCAGAGTACTGCAACGATGACCTGGTTCCAGCCTTGATGAATCTCAAAGGATGCACAGGGGCCAGAGTAATCATTTGCTCAGCTTATCTTTCCGGAGAGAACTCAGATCCTACTATCGAGTTAGAGCGAGCGGCGGAGTTCGCCCGAAAACACAAAATCGAACTTGTGGTGGGTTGTAATGCTAATGCTCACCACACAGCCTGGGGTAGCACTAATTTCAAGGAAAAAGGTGAGTTACTTTATAATTTTCTCATCTCCAACCGCCTGGTAAGCCGAAACTTAGGATGTGCACCAACCTCTGTAACGCGTGCCAGGGAAGAAGTGTTAGACATAACATTTGCAACCAATAATATGTCCAGGTGGATAAATGACTGGCATGTCAGTAGTGAAAACTCGATATCTAATCAGAAACACATTACGTGTGTGATTGAAGCATCACCAACCTATGAAACCGTGGCTTTAAGGGGTCCAAAAGCGACCTCCTGGGATATCTATAGAGACAGCCTAAAACACTAACACTAAAACGGTTGAAGGTCTAGAGTTAGCGACGGATACAGTAACCGTAGGTATCCGTGAAGCCTTCGAGGACAGCTGTCGCGTGAAAACCAAAACATCAACACGAAAAGTTCCTTGGTGGAACACTAAGCTAAAAGAACTAAGGGAATAGGCCAGGAAACTAATTAATAGGGCTAAGAAAACCAAAGAGTGGGATGTTTATAGTGCAGCCCTAACTGAATATAATAAATAAATTAGAAAAGCTAAGATAGCATCGTGGAGGAAGCTATGCGAGGAAGTTGAGTCTTTGTCTCGCAGTGCAAGACTACACAAAATGCTATCGAAAGCTAAACCTAATTAGATCGGGCTTTTTGAAAAGCCTGATGGTAACTTCACTAACAGTAAAACAGAAATATTGGTGTTACTAGCGTCAACCCATTTTCTAGGCTCACATAAGACTTCGTCCGTAAATTCTTTCAGAGCCCTGCGAAGGCCTCGAAACGAGGACTGGTGTAGGGCTACAAAGATAACAAGGCCAAACCTGGTGCGGTAGGCTGTTAACTCCTTTAAACCATTTAAGACAAGCGGGGAGGATGGAATAATATCCATTCAACTACAGAGGTGTATTGATATCCTTCTTCCGTATCTGGTGAAAATCTTCAGAGTAAGTTTTACATGGAGATATATTCCAGAGCTATGGACAATTATCTAAGTTCTATTTTACCTAAGACTGGGAAAAAGGACTACGCTTTATCGAAGTCCTTCAGACCTATAAGCCTATCTTTCTTTTTTCTTAAGACATTGGAAAAGTTTAAAGATAGATATATAAGGGTTGCAGCTCTATGAGGCTCGTACATTACAACCAGCACGTTTACCGCAGAGGCAAATCTATGGAAACAGCCCTGATCAGTGTTATTGACAAGGTTGAAAAAGCACTGGAGGATAAAGAAATAGCTCTTTGTGCCTTTCTAGATATTGAGAGCGCCTTCGACTTCGCCTTTGTTGGGGGACTGACATCTAAAAATTTTGACTCAAAACCATCAGGTGGATAAAATTGATGCTATCAAACAGAAAGGCAAATATAGCGCTATTTTAAACTTCGATTAAGGTTGCAACTACAAGAGGCTGTCCGCAAGGAGGTATTATATCACCCCTTCTCTGGACTCTTGTGATTGACCAGGTATTGTACAAGCTGACATACCTTCGCATTGATACATTACGTTATGCTGATGACCTTGTGAACATTGCGAGGGGCTTTTGCCAAAGTACTTTTTGTCAATCATACAAAGAGCCTTAAACACCATAAATAACAGGATAAGAGTTTATCAGTTAATGCTGATAAAACTGTTATAATACCCGTAACCAAAAAGAGACGGTTGTACAAAACCAAAACTCAATCGTAAATAAGTACCACTTTCCACTAAAGTTAATAAGAACTTGGGCGTAGCAATCGACCAAAAACTAACGTTGAACTCTCACCTTAACAACGTATGTCAAAAATTGCTTTAGGTACGTGCAGTCGTTTGGTCGGGCACATCTGGGACTTACGTCCCAGTGTGGTCTTATGTCTGTACAGCAACATAGTGATTCCAATTCTCACCTACGCTTACACTGTTTGGTCCAATAAGGATAACCAAAAGATTATCGCGGACAGACTAAATAGTCTACAAAGGACTGCCTTTTGGCAACTGGAGCTATCCAATCACCGCCTGGAGCGGCTCTTAATGCACTTCTATGCCTAACACCCCTTGATCTTTATCTAGACTAGGAGGCGAAGGTTAGTTTGTATAGGATTAACACCCAGGGGGTCTGAGCTTGCTCTCCTACAGATCGAGATCCATGCTTGACACAATTAAGGAAACAACGGTCTTATGCGTAATCTCAGATATTATGCGTTCACTACACACTTTGGACTAAAGTATATAGTGCAACTACCCTCAAAATAAGACTGGCTGAACGGTCAGGTTATTTGTGAAGGCGGGAGCCTCATACGGTATACCGATGGGTCAAAAATGTGCCTCGACGTAGGCTTTGGAATTTGTGGGGAACACCCCAAATTCAAACTTAGTATGAATTTGGGCAGATTCCTCTATCCTACACCTCTATGTTCCAAAAATAAATTTTTGCCATACTTCAGTGTGCGGAAATCAATCTGCAAAAACACTACGTCAATCATATAATTTATATAAACTCTGACAGTCAAGCAGCACTGCTAGCACTGAGATCAAACTTAGTGAACTCGAAGTTAATTGGAGGCTGCGTGAACCGTTTAAATGCCCTGGAATGTATCAACAGGGTCATCTTAAGATAGGTTCCGGGTCACACGGGTATTGTAGGCAATGAATTTTACGACAAACTCGCACGGGTGGGCTCAAAGAGTACACAATTTGGACCTGAGTCATTTTGTGGAATCTCAAGAAACCTAGCTCGATTGACCCTTGAAACTCTTTATCACAAATCACTTAAGATCTGGTCTGACACGCAAGGTTTGAAACATTCTAAAACCTTAATCCGGGCTTTTGATCATAAATTCGCATCAGAAGCCCCGGGATTAAGCAAAAATAAATTGCGCATTCTGGCAAGAGCCCTAACTGGACACTGTTGTCTTAAAAAGCACATGTCCATTCTGGGACTAAGCAACTCAAGGATGTGTCAGTTCTGTTCCGTAACTGAAGATACGCCTCCGCACAGCCTTACTGATTGCGGATCCTTAATGTGCAAACGTAGCGTTCTGGGAAATTATGTACTCTGCCCAGAAGAAGTTAAATTGCTCACAACTAAGCAACTCTTCAATTCATTGAAGACATAGGGCCTAGCAATGAACTATAGTTATAGCAAAGATTACAATAGATTTTTTAGATAGCAATGATATTGGTCTCTTTCCCTAGATTTGCATAGCTGCTCGCATAAGAAAAAAGTCTGTTTAATATAACTAATATTGCTTTTCCCATTACCAAATTAAAAAATCTAATAAAGTCTCCCCTTGACGGGGTTAACAGATCCAAATACAAAAATACCTGATTTAATGTTATGGTAAAAAATATATAACATTTAATAAATATAATATTCACTCATCCCGTTGATTTTAAAAATTTGTTGTTTATACAAAAATAATGTCTCCATAAATACATAATTTGCGGTTATTATTCATTCTCTTTCGAAAATTCCTGGCAAATTCTTATTTTTCCTGATTTCCTGACAAAGTGTCTTAATCGCTGACATATCAGTAAAACTCCTGTCGTCTGTTAACCCCTTGAGGATTATAATATTCAAACACTACTTTTTCACGCGCGTTCATCCTCCTAAAATTTTAAGTAAATACAATGTTAAAAACATTTTCATATCTCGGGACAGATGATTTATACGAAATATATCTTAGAATAACACATGCTGGCAGAGAGTTTTCATTTTTGCACCTCTACAAAATTTCTCGAGGTCGAGAACATAAACATGTGAGGACGGCATCAAATTTAGAGAATGTCTTAAGGTATTAGGCCGTCCTTTGCATCTTTCTAGTGGAAAGCAGTATAAATAAATAAAATACCATTACGTGATGACTGAAATATTTGTCGTATTCTGAAAATTATAGTTCAGAAGACAACAACGTGTTTTTATAACGTATTTAATTTTCGAGCACCAGCCAAGTACCGTATCGGTAAGAGAAATGTAGGGCTAATAAAAATAATAAACAACGATTGACAACTCATATGACAAGCGTACAACGCGTAGCAACAATGAAAAATATCCTGGTATAGACCAGTCTGAAAATTTTCTTTGATCAATTGTATCAATTTTGCAAACCTAGGAGTAACTATGTATGTAATACACTTGTACGTATCAGGAAAATTAACACGATAGTAACTGGTTACGCGGAAAAAAGAATCGGGTATTTTTATAATTTTGTTCGAGGGTATATTGCTCGCCAAGTGTCCGTCCTTCCTGCATCCTCATATCCCTTCCGCACGCACTGAAGGTGGAGGGGGTCTAAAATGTGGTACCACCTTGTCGGCCAATGAAGACGCGCGCCCCACCGAGATGAGGTGGTAAGATGGCCAACTCAATAAATAAAGGGGCGACCGCAGCCTTCGAGCGCTCTCTTCCCTCACACCGCAAGTTTGGATCGCATTCCTGGGGCAGTCGTGCCACAGAAGTAACCGCCTCACGTAATGTGAGTAATCGTCACACCAGCTCTTTTCCAACGTACCACCAGAACAGAATCGTCGTCCGCGGCATCAAGACTCCACCCCGGTAAGTGCGTTTCCTTTTTATGTAGTTTTTCATACTTGAGCCTCTTTTTGTTTTGTTAGCTGACCCGCCCATTTTTTCTCCTACCGGCTCAAGTAGAACTTCCTCTCGACCTTGGTGAAGCAATAGATTTGGTAGAGCGAGTGCATTGTCCAAGGCTGTAGCGTGCCACGTCAGCTATCTTGTTTGAGGCATCAGGAAATCGCGTATATAGTCGTCAGGGCCCGTCCTGGGAATAGAACTCGGGAACCCGTAGGCCCGTCGCTCAACCAGTAACAAAATATCGATAATAATTGACTTCAAATTATAACAAATTCATAGGTTAGTATAGCTATGTTTAATAAATACATTAAATTAAATTTACGTAAGTGCTACATCATTTTGAAAACAATAACTTTCTAAAGTCTTAAAGCAACTGTTGAAGCACTACTATAAGTAACTAGCGATCCGGCCCGGCTTCGCACGGGTCAATTCTGTATTTCGACAACAGCACCACCTATCGGGTCCAAATTTAAATATATGCCATCAGGACCCATTCAAACACACACAAAAAATTTCATCAAAATCGGTTGGATGGTTTCAAAGTCTATAACGGGCATAAGAAGAAACATTTTTGTGTTTTGTATAGATAGATTAAATTGTTCATATTCTAGTTAATAGTCGTATTTAATAATTGTTAAATTTGCATTACAAATATAAGAACAAGTTTTGTCTGCAAAACTGAAAACTTTTTAATCAAAGTTTTGTATGTTCATCAATCTTCTTTTTCCTACGTGTGTGAAATTGTTTCCAATTTTAATTAGCCCCAATTGCTGTCGACACGATTGAAGCGGTGCGCCGGACGTTTCCTCTCAGAAACCCTCATAAAGGAGAGGAGGCCTGTGCCCAGCAGTCGACACACTCACGGGACCAGTGGTATATTTTATAATGACACTCTTTACTGTATACTAACTACTTACTAGTACGATTACTAACTTACGATTTGCACCTAAGTTTTTAATACGGAAAGCTTTTACAGCATTTACGGCTTTGCCAACAACGCATTTAATTTAAACTAGATACGGGGCGCCAGTATTCTAAGACCACCGAATACTAACTAAAAAAATTATATTTCGTAATAAGGAATATTAACCTTGCGTTAAAACCTGTTGTTCAAATATCAGCAAAAGCATTACATTAACAACAAATAAGCTCGGTTAAGACTTTAAAAAACCCTTGTAAAAGAAGATCACATTGACCTTTCGGGAAGACTAAAATATCAGTCTTTTTACGAGTTCACGATCACTTCCACCAATACATCAGATTTGATAAAACACGACGAAGAAGATGTAGTTGCTATATAGGAATGTCCATTATCCCATATCGTCCCATGGATGTCGTGAGAGGCGACAGAGGGAAACTGCAACGACATGGGCCTGCTGCCCATATTCCTGATAACAATTCAAAATTATAGAAAACTGCAGTTGCCAATCCGCCTGCCCAACGTGGCAACTACTGCGAAATATCCTCTATAAGAGAATCTATGTTCAGCAGTGGACTTTACATGCTGTAATGGATGAATGGATTAATTGTAAAAAAGAAAATAATACAGATTCCTACCGACGTTGACTCGTGACGAAGTTGGAATTAAAAAATCATCCTTATTGCAATAGAAGACACGGCAGGGTGCTACCATCAACTTGTGACTACGTTGTCGATAAAATTAAATCCAAACCCGAGCATACTACCGCTTTTAAAGTACTGTAAATTTATTTTCAGATTTTTCATCCATTCTTACCCTACAGCTCATCAAAAGTCTCCAGTCAACAGCTGAGTATAGCCCTCTCAGTTCAAGGAAAGAATTATCTGTTACGTCTGGCATAAACGAGATCTTATCGCCAACTATTGGAAGTCGCAATACCTTTATGGCCCGTAGTCACCACCTACGACACCCACGGGATGGTGGTTAGACGGGGAGATGGATTCTCTTAAGCCGCCTTCAGACGGCATCCACTTGATAAGTGTGACTAATCCTTTCTAGAAGAGGCCGAAAGGCTCATGTCCTGAGGGCTATCACAAGCTGATATAAAGAAAAAATACGGATACACCCGCTTGCACTAGACTTCCAAAATTTCAATTATTCCTACAAAAATCTTTTACTGAATATACACGTATACAATTCATATCTATGATGGTACTTACCTATTTATTAATTTCAGCTTAGAACGCCACACATTCGTCAAAGCTAGCTTGAATTTACCTGCGGTTTCAGCTCGTTAGTTGCTTGTTTGTTATGATGGTATTTGTTTACATGTGTTTGTGTTATCAGATTGTGGTTATTTCTAGTCCAGTGTAATTGAAATATGAAAGTTAAGACAAATTACTAACATATAATTAAACTTATACTTTTCTTTTCAAAACTCCGTCAGAAAATTTTATGTAAACAAACAAGTCTCTACTGCTTTTATGATGTTTTTTTTTAATTTAAATTACAAATTGACAAACGAACTAACAGTCCATGTGATAGCTAACCCCTTTAACTGGATACCAGGCATTCCGCCTGCAGCTTTACAAGGCGCCGATCCGACCACACATTGAATACTGTTCTCATCTTTAGGCCGGGGTTCCCCAGAGCCAGCTCCTTCCACTTAACCGTATCCAGCGCAGAGTGGCTCGAATCGTCGATGACCGAATCCTCTCTGATCGGCTCAATTTACCGGCGCTGCGATTAGATTAGATATTGCATCGCTTTGCATTTTATATAGCATCTATCACGGGGAGTGCTCTGAAGAATTGTTCGGATTGAATCCAGCCGCAGAATTTCACGAACGCACATCGCAACAAATCTCACGATACCATCCACACCATCTAGATGCTTGCCGGTCCACTAATGTACGTTTTACTAGAAGTTTTTTCCACGTACATCCTCTCTGTGTAATCGTTTACCACAGGCGATTTTTCCGGACCGATACGACTTAGGGGCTTTCAAAGAAAGTGCTTACTCCTTTGTAAAAAGCCGGCAACGCTCCTGCAATTCTCCTGGTGTTTTTTTTTCATTTCTTCATGGGCGGCGGTAATCACTTACCGTTAGGTGGGTCGCATGCTCGTTTGCCCCCTCTCCTTTAAAAAAAATCCATCTTAGTCCTCAGGGGTGACAACACATCTGCATTTTGATTCTTAATCGAGGTATGGATGTAAATCTCTATGGGCTACAGCATCCAATCACCATCAGGTCGGCTGAGTGCTCGCTTGTCACCTTTAATCTATTAAAAAAATGCGTTGTGACTACTGAGGGCTGAGATGGAATGCCTCTGGGTCTATAATTAAACTAGATCTCTATGCTCTTCGGAACGGAACACAGCGGTACACGCACTGCTGCTTAGCGGCAGTAATTACCTATATTGGCAAAGAT
>DWHP01006361.1:0-11451 GCA_018247895.1 Parnassius honrathi | reverse complement strand
TTCATCGGATTTATTATATTCAGTGACCCATCTGAAGCCTTCGATTTTGTTCATCATGAAACATTAATCGGGAAACTTCAACACTTCAGTGAAATACGTAATGCTCTTAAAATAAATTCTTCATAGTTGAGTAACAGAACAAAACTCTTACTATTAATTAACAAGTTGTTATTAATAGTAAAAGTTATTCCAGATCGATAGTACAAATAGGTGTACCTTATTCCCAATCCTCTGCCCCTTTTTTCTTATATAAATTAATGACTTACCTAACACAGTAAGGGATGACCATGAAATGGCATTATTTGCTGATAGCACTTCATTAATTTTCAAATAAAAATTACAGTTACTAAATTATGACAAAATAAATAATGCTATATCTAAATTAGTAACTTGGTTTAATGTTAATAAATTACATTTAAATGGCACTAACACTAAATTGATAACTCCGAATGTCAAAAATGTTGTTATAATGTAATTATAAATGCGGAGGAGCAAAGCCTTATTGAAACTACCGTTTTTCTTGGAATCACATTAGACGCATATCTTCAATGGGGCACCATATATCAAAACTAGCAAGCAGACGTAGTTCTGCAGCTTATGCTGTACAAAAAGATTAAAAGTCTTACCATTTTTAAAACAGCTAAACTAGTTTACTTTAGCTATTTTCATAGCATAACATCGTATCGTATTTTGCTATGGGTAAACGCAACTGACACTAAAATTGTATGCGTTTTCCAGAAGAGGTCCATTAGAGCAATCTATGGTTTAAAACCTAAAGAGTCGCTGAGACAAAAACTAAAAGAAATTAATATATTAAATTTGGTATCTCAATACATTCATGAAAATGCAGTGTACCTAAACAAAAATGAAAGTAGTTTTACAAAAATAAGTGATATTCATTTAGTAAATACTAGGAACATACACAAGCTAATAGTACCAGTTACTCGACTCTACAGTCCCAGTAACTCATTCTTGGGGATGATTTTACAACAAATATTATTATTTACTATTATATACAACAAAATTGACCCGCATAAAGTTCAAAAAATTTATAAAACCATGTTTATATAACGGAGTTATTATGATATTAAGGGATTTATGGATTATAATAACCCCTAGGAAGAGTGATTGCTAGCAAGCTATTTCTAATTTAATATGTGTTGTTAATTGTAACATACATGACTGTAAGTTGTTATTTTTTTAAAGTACCGCGGGGTATCTCGCTGGTACTTCCCAGGACAAAGGAATCTTTCCAAACCATAATCTACATTGAATAAACAAGTTTTTGTTTCTGTTTCATGGTTCTCGATTCTTTTACATGGTAGAACCACGCTGCAGCTATATTATAGTTATAGCACGATTGGGTTGGCTCGATCGTGGCAGGACCACGCTTTCTCAGATTACCAGCGTAAAATAGCAACTTAATACGCTGTTTTTGGTATGGTGATTGTAGAGAACCGGAGACGCATTTTATTGGAATCGAGGCATTTCATCTTATTCCTCAGGGGTAACAACGCATTTACATTTTGATCCTTAGTTAAAGATAAATGTGGATGTATATGGGCCACAGTATCCACTTATAAAAAAAGATCACTTTATGGTAAGTGTAATTACACGCTGTAGCCCATAATTATTTTAAATTAATTTTAAATAAATAAAAAAATTGAAATGCAGGTGCGCCGAGAACTAAAGTGGAATGCCTTGTTAACAATAAAATGGTCTCTGGATTTCTAAACTCATTATACGAAATTTGACGGTATTAATACTTTCTGGTCAAGCTGACCCTTTCGTGCTGCAGCCCTAATACAACTACGATGTGACTCTTCTACTTTAAAAAATTAAAACATAAAAGGTTTATATGTTTTAGAACTTTCACGGTTACACATTGCAAAAACGATTCAAAGGAGAACTTCTCGTAGATCGAGCTCTATGTTAACCCTTTTAAGTAACACATATTGTATGAATGCTGACTGCTATTTGTTTCTTTTAATAATGAGTTTAAAATTTTATCAGGTAAATATAAAATCTTAATTTTTAGCTTCATGTTACTAGTATTTCGTTTTCAATTGTTGTATTTACCTCTAGAATTGTTTTTATTGTTTTGTTTTTAATAGAATAAAGTCACATACGAGCACACAATCCACCTGATGGTTAGTAGATGCTGTGGCCCTTAGACATCTACATTCATCCTCAATTATAAATCAAAATGCAGATGCGTTGTAACCCCTGATGACTGAGATGGCATGCCTCATTTTCAGTAAAAAAGGGTATCCGGTTGTCTACACTCACTTTACGGAACACATCAGCATTAAGCTACTATTTCGAGCTAGTATTCTGTGAGAGCGTGGTCCTACCGCGGTCGAGCCTTACCATCCGTGCTACAGCCTTAACGTAGCTGCAGCGTGGCTCTACAACTTAACAATCAAAATCAAATCTCAAAACTATCAAAATAAATTTTACAAAACGAACAGGTCTAACCGTTTGTCACTTTGTGTACTTGCTTTTTTTCTATTTTACTGATTTCCTGTCCGTGTGATGGTCTGCCATTTACGGAACCAACATTTGCAACACCCCATTTTGTCCTGTAGATGACGCAAGAGATCACTTTGGGAAATATTATAAAAATTTTATTATGTAATAGTGGTGATATGAGGTTAACTATTAAAAGAATCCGAGTGGTTTAGTGGCGGAGAAATGAAACTATTTTTCTGATGTGCAGGCAAATGGAGTATGGAGTAGATTGAAATAATACTAGTTTTTACGGATTTTATCGCGTATATTTTATACTTTAAATACCCGACGTTTCGAGAGCTTTACAGCACCCATGGTCACGGGGGGGACTGAGATGTTTGACGTCCAGATGATTTATGATTCCATTATTGCAGTTAGAATTTATTTGCAGCATTTTAAATGTAGAAATAAATAATGTGCTTGTTATATACATGATAAATATTTCTTAGTGACTAATAATATTTAAGTCCAATTAACTAAATTCCAGTTGCTGTGTAAAATAGATCCATTGACCTTATCAAATCTCTTGTTCAATCGTATAAGGCCGAGTATTCCTATTGAGAATAAAGGAAGCGGTCGCATAACTCGAAACGATATAAAGCTATTAATTAAAGCAGGCCGTGTTCCACTTTGTTGCCAATTCAATCTAAGTTATTTGTGTAATAAATTGGCAGGGAAATTCAGTTTGTAAGATGTTTAATAACATACCGAATGAAGGCAAGAGCGAATAAATAGGCTTTTATTACGTTATAACCGTGGAATTTACCATATAGGCCTCTAAATCGCGCCACTTGGTTGGGTTGTGGTCAAGCACTGACTTGTAGGAATAAAACAAATGCAATATTCTTAAAATAAAATTGTATTTTCTTTCCTTATGTTTTTATTCTTTTGCAGATGCCTTCACAACGCTTGAAGTTGACTCAGACTCAGTTGATCTTTGTAATCCTTATAATTAATATGAAATTGATATGATGAAAAAGAAATTAAAAATTTAAAGATGATCTTTATACATTAGAGTGAAGTGATAAAGGAGAAGTCTATTTGAGAGTATGTGGGTATTCATGCCAACGATTTTTAACAAAGAAAACCATAGAAACGGTGTCACTCTTGAGACTAAATATATGAAATACCTTAAAATCCGTTGTTGCACTGGCTTTCTTACCACATAAACCGCAGTAAAGCGATGAGTGAATGAGGAAAGAGGCAGCAAAAATTGGTACCGCCTAGTAAAGTAAGCAAAAAGCGCCAAAGAATATAAATATGATTGTCTACTCTCGACTGTGACGCGATTCTATTTCACTTTTTTGTAGAATAAGGGTGGCAAATGAAGGTACACTCCACCTCATGATACGTGGATGCTGTGGCTCATAGACACATACATATATACATATGAATCAAAATGCAAATGCGTTGTCACACACGAGGATTAAGATATAATAACCAGATAACAGTTAAAGGGTCGTTGTAGGGATACACTCACCATCCCAAACACAGAACATGAAGCTGCTACTTTACATTTGTATTTTATGAGTGTTGTCCCTCTGCGGTCGAGCCGACTCATTTGTGTTGTCTCATAATATTATAGCTAAAGCGAGTCTCTATCACATTAAGCATTTTAAAATTACTTTTGGTAGCAATTATCGTACTTCCTACTAATACTATAACAATGTTACAATATTTTCAAGCGTGATTATTTTTCCTTTAATTACGCTTGAACGTCTGTTTCAAATCGACTTGTTAGGGATCCTCACGAAATTTAGAATACAAGTCGTTTATATATCGTGCAAAAACCATAACACTGATACTCCGGGAACTTCGAAATCTGTAAACATGTTCAAGATTGTTCCCGCTATTATATCAAAGTTGATGAACCACCTACTCAAACTTCACAACGACAAAACTTGTGTATGGGCCTAGACTCTCTTCTATCTGTGGAGTTTGAATTTAAACTTAAGATTGTTTTTGTAAATTCCGGCCTAAGAGACGAGAAATCAAAAAGCTAAACGCTCAAAGCTGTCTCCGATAAAGCCTATAATTGAATAAACGCTTAGCGTTTCGAGAATTCTGTTAGAGGCACGCCGCTGGTGTGACTAGTTTTTTTTTTACCTGTCCTCTTTGGTTTATTAATTGACAGGCTGTGTCCAACGGATTTATAAATGTAGCATTTTTGATTACTGTTTAATTAAATTGAACTGACGGTTGGTTGACGAAGTGGGGATTACTTTTGCTGGGGTCGCGCGTTCGATTGCTAAAAAGAAAAATTATTTAAAAACTACTAATAACTCTTCTGGATATAAATATTTATCGATATGTAATTTAGGTACGTAAAATGCCTACGCGATGTTCGAGCAATTACTAGCGTTGGGTAACATTTTTTTTTTAATTTTAAATATTAACATTCCTCATTTAAAACAAGGGTCTCGAAGAAAAGAATAATATGTCATCAAAGAAAATATTTAAATGTTTAATACATGTCTTGAAGTACCAGCTGATAATTGAATTTAGCTCACACGTAGTAACTTTAACTTTTAACATTAATAGTACACAAGCTATGAAGACTTATCACAAAACACGAAAAATAACACTTTATAGCCAGAAAAATTTAAGGCATAAATAAAAATTTAAGGTAAAGATACAAAAATATGGTTTGTTCGCTATAGAGCAATCTCTTCCAGACAACCTTAACATTACGAAGTGGACAGTGGGAGGTGGTGTATGTTATAACGAACTTACATGGTGGTACCTGAACAAACTAAACCAACGTATTACAACTTCAAAATACAAAATATTTACCAATACGTCAAATCATCGTCATCATCGTTACGGCCAACAACATTAAACCTGCCATTCAGGTACCTTCAAACTTCGGTGATGACTTCTCCTTAGTCTGCAGCTTCGTCAGTAACATAAATGTCATCATCATCATCATCATCATTACAGCCCTTCACAAATCCACTGCTGAACATAGGCCTCCCCAAAGTACCTAATGCCACAAAGCACGGTCCTGAGCCACTTCAGACAGACTTCCTGCATGTCTTACCAGGTCGTCACTCCATCTAGTGGGGGGTCGCCCTGCACTACGCCTACCGGTACGAGGCTGCCACTCGAAAACCTTTCTTCCCCATCGGTTATCGATTCTTCGAGCTATATGGCCGGCCCATTGCCACTTGAGCTTACTAATTCGTTGGGCTATTTCGGTCACTCTGGTTTTACTGCGGATATGCTCATTTCTGAGTCTATCACGCAGAGAAACTCCGAGCGTACCCCTCTCCATAGCTCGCTGAGCGACCTTGAGCGTCCTCATACGGCTAGTAGTGAAGGACCACGTCTCAGATCCGTAAGTCATCACTGGCAATACGCACTGGTTGTACAATCTAGTTTCCAAAGTTTGAGGTATACCTGACGAGAAGATGTGTCTTAATTTCCCGAACGTTGCCCAGCCGAGTTGAATCCGTCGATTGACCTCTCGGTCGAAGTTCGACTTACCTAATCGGACTATTTGTCCCCGGTAAACGTACTCGTCAACAACTTCGAGCATAGTGCTCCCAACAACTACCGGCATGGGTGTGACACGGACATTAAACGTGATCTTTGTTTTGTCCGTGTTCATCTTAAGACCTATCCGTTGGGAGACACCACGGATGTCATTAAGCACAGTGCTTAGGTCCTCCAACGATTCTACCATAGGGACTAACTATATCGTCGGCATATCGAAAGTGAGTGATGTACTCGCCATTGATGTTAATACCGTATCCTTTCCTGTCCAGTAGCTTGAAAACGTCTTTCAAACCCTTTTATAAATATTTAATTTTTATTGGAAAGTCACATACCATAAAGTTAAAGTAATTTAAAATCCAAAATACGTTATTAATATTAGTCATACACAATATAAAAAAGAAACTATAATATAAAAAAATAAAACTAAAAATTTAAATTGTCAAAAATTCCTGCTCGCCATGGTATAGTGCCAAGAACGCTGGCTGCGTTTCCACGCTGAATAGCTATACCTAGCCTTTGGGCGAGAAAATAACCAACCCTCTTACCACCAGCAGCGACGACCAGCCGTGGATACAGTTCGTTTAGGAACTTCAACGTACATGGACCCCACGTACCGATAGTCTTTACAGCAAGTGGCACAAATATATAATCATTTCTCAAAGACTCATGTTTACGCCATTTACTAAATTCAGCTGCCTCTGATGCCGCCCCGGCTCTAAAAGAGGTATCCTTGAGATGAGAGGCTACGAAAATGTCAACGCAAGTAGCATCCCACACTAGGGCTTATCTCTCTCCCAAGGGACCAAAGTTATACCGTCGGGTCTCTTGCCATCTTTCCTAAATATCCCTCAAGGCTCTAAAACCGATGGGATATTTATGGAGACACAAGCCTCCTTTAGTTTCTCGCTACGCTGCTCTAGTGCGTATTGAACAACTTCAAGTATAACCGAATTTTCTAATTCCTCAGGCATTCAGCTTTCACGTCGATATTTTCGTATCCACAATACTATTCACAATATCTCGATTTAGTGCAAAATATTTACAAAATCTGCATCTGAGATACCTTGCGCTGTGGATGAGTTTCAAATTAATTTTATATTAGAATTGGCATTATATTAGCATTATCGTAAAACGTTTTTTAAGAAAAGAAAAATAACAAGTGGTAAAATGTTGTACAACCGACTTCAATATAAATAAAATGAGAAAATCATCAACGTAGTCGAAGTATATTAAATAAGCATTATTAAGGATAACTCAAAAACTACTTGTCAGATGTTGACCAAATTTATGCGAGACGACACGAGTTTCAAATTAAATATGAATCACCAAAATGGATTCACCTAGAAAAAAGTACTGAGGTAACACACATAAAAATGTAGCCGAATTGAGAATCCCCTACTTTTTTTGAAATCGGTTGAAAAGGAAAAAGTCTGGAGTGAATTAGCTATTTACAAATTGTAATGACGTAAGAATTTCCTCTCTCATCATAGTAGCTTTTAAATACATGAATGGCGTAGTATGGATTAACATCCAGTTCCGAAGAAAATATTTATAGGTCATACAAATATTTATCCCGTGCGGGTTTCGAACCCGTAACCTAGCACCAATCGCTATACGCTACCCTCCATGCCGCTTAAAATCGAAAATTCAAATACATGAATGGCAGAATTGCCTAAGGTGATTTTAGAAAAACCAGCAGCAATAAATAACACTAACGTGGTAATCATATAGTATCAGGCGTTGAAATAAGCCGCTAGCAATCCCTGCATAGACGTCAAATAACTACGATGATCGCTACTTTGTTCAAGTTTCAGATTTGAAAATATTCCTTTTTTATTTTATTTATTTTTTCTTTTTATTTATTTTTCATGTTATTTATTTATTTTTTCGTTGCGGTTGCATTCTGCAGGCCCCGCCGTGTTTGGCAATATAGGTCTGCCGATTGGGATGGGATGCGGTCTTTTTTTGCATCCTATCCTTGGGGGCAGGTTTGCTTCTCGCTGGACGATCCTAGCGTTGTTGCTGATTCTGTCGCTGATGTGGTACTTCAGGGTATGGAACATTTTATTCCGTCCTCTGTGGTGCCCATCGGAGACAGATCCCAACAATGGTTTGGTCGCACCTGTAAAATAGCATCACGCTATAAGCAGGAGTGCTACCGGGCCTGGGCTGACGCATCAACGTCTCGAAAAGTAAACACCAGCGCTCTTAAAAAAAAGTATAATTCCGCCTCTAGGTCGTTCAAAAGAGTCATTGCCAAGGTAAGGTTTGAGCACTTCGGCAGAATTGGCGAGAAGCTAATTCGGCTTCCTTGGAGAACCCGTGCATTTTGATGTCTCGCCAAGGCTGTCCAAGAGAACTTCAGTCATTCATCTCTACCATTTCTGCACAGAGAGGACAACTCACTGTCCCATGCCGCAAAGGAAATAGCCGATCTGTTAGGCTCTGTCTTTGCGTCTAACTCGACTCTCGATGACGGGGGGAAACACACCGCCGACCATCCCGCTATGTGAGTGCTTCATTCCAGAGGTGCGGTTTACACAGCGCTCGGTTCGCAAAGCACTCTTCTCCCTGGACGTCAGTAAGTCGAGTGGGCCTAATGGAATCCCTCCCATTTTGCTGAAGACGTGTGCTCCGGAGTTGACACCGGTTCTAACGTGTATTTTCCGGTATTCCTACTCCCAAGGCGTAGTCCCGAATTCTCAGAAGACAGCTTTGGTTCACCCGATCACTAAAAAAGGCGACCGCTCAGACCCGTCCAACTACAGACATGTAGCCCTCATCTCCTTGTTTTCCAAAAAAGTGGAGTCTACAGTAAACTGCCAGCTCATAAGGTACCTTGAGGATCACCAGCTGATTAGTGACCATCAATACGGTTTCCGTTGCGGCTGCTCAGCTGGTGATCTTCTGGTCTACCTTACTCATAGATGGGCGGAGGTAGTAGAGTCCAAGTAGGGTCTGACACAAAGCGCTAACTTCGAAGCTCCCTTTCTATGGGCTTCCCTAGAAAAGGTACGATTGGATCACTAGCTCTCTTCCTAATCGCAGCATCACGGTCGTAGTAGACGGTGCATGCTCTGATTGCAAGCCTATTAACGCTGGTGTTCAACAAGGATGCGTGCTCTCACCAGCGTCAGTGTTTCATCCGCATATCTGTGATATGTTGCAAACTGATAACATACATTGCTATGCAGACGACAGCACTAGTGATACCTTATACACTGGACGTGCCAATATTTCTCAGGAAATCGTTGCCGAGTAGCGGGACAAACTTGTGTCTGAAGTCGAGTCTTTGCTTTACAAAGTCATGGATTGGGGGCGACTAAATCTAGTCCAATTCAATCGCCAGAAGACACAAGTTTGCGCGTTAACCGCTCAAAAAGAACCCCTTTGTCGTATCTTCTCAGTCTGACGGCATTCCCCTTGCTGCCTCAGCCAGCACCAGAATCCTCGGCGTCGACATATCGAATAGTGTGCCGTTTTGTGGTCGCTTGGAGGGGACGACCAAATTGGCCTCTAAAAAGCTTGGCGTGCTCATCAGAGCGAGACAGTTTTTCATGCCGGCACATCTGAGTTGTTTAAAGGAAGATGCTGTTGCCCATCTCCTGTTTCACTTTGCCTCTGTCGCCTCCATGGGATGATATGGGGTACTTATTTGATATTCTTACATCCTAACCACATAAACATTTACAATTAGTGTTAATAATATGAATGACCTCCAGATACATTTTGGTCATGGAGACCAGTCACAACAATGACTAGCCTCCGTGGAACAAAATTATAGTATACGCGTGTGAGCACTAGCACAGTTGTATTCGCTATTCTCCCACACTCATTTTGTGGGAGATTACACTTATCCAATAGGAAGGCAATCCGGCACGACTTGAGAGAAATCAGGCAAAAGAACAACGGGTCTACGTGCTTTCCGAGGCATGCCGATTTCAATATAGCTTCCTACCTAATTCCCGAAAGAGTTTGTTTGACAAAAACCCCACAATTTATTTTAAAGTTGAACTTAAACCCGGAACCTTATTATTAGCACTCACGCTTACGACAAAAGGACCTAATATCTACGGAAATTAGGAATAGTAAAGTAAATGATATCTTGCGCAATCAAAATATATACGACATGTTCAAAACAATGTTTTGTTAATAGAAGGATTTTTATTATGCAAAACATGATGCTGTTTATAAAAACTGAATATTATTTATATTTTGTTTTAATATTTGCATCCTTTTTAGTAAAAATAACACATCCATAGAGATATTTATAAATAATACTATTAATACTAATATACACCGTACGAAACTCAACAGCATTAAACTGTTACTTACGCTTGTATTCCGTGAGAAACTGTTCTTTACCCCGTAGAGTCGAATCAATCATGCAGCTCTAGTATGTTCTACTTGGCAGGCGGGTTCGCAATCTTTAATATTTTAAGTTGCCAGCTACACGATATTGTCTCCTTGATATCATAAGTGGTGCATATCATGAAAACACGATGTATCTCACAAGTAATACATATTATATTAAATTAGATTGTTCAATGCGTTTGCCAAGTCAGTCTATTTATTTAAACATAAAATAATTTTAACATTGATATGGTCACTATAAGATGTTGTTAGGTCAGCTAATTACATAATAACTTAAGAGATAAGAACCCTTAAATAGGGACTGAACACATTAACCGCCTTGGTATTACATGGATCTCAGTCTCACAACTTTTTACGGTATAAGAACTGACTTGCGAGACTTTTTGAGGTTTTTTTACAAATTATGTTTTTGATGGCATTTCATATCTTTTTGTAGATAGTCCTACTTTTTTCTTTTCCGGTACCTTCTACTACTTGTATACCAACAATGTACCTATCTAGACCTATTATTTCATTATAATATGCATATACAGGTACACTGATCCATTCTCTGCAAATGTAACTTTGTAACCCTATATATTCATAAAAGACCACAAAGTTATTTATGCAGTTGGTGTATCTAGAAAACTGGACGGGAGTTGAAAAGTATTTTTGTTTTTCCTTGATTTATACACTGAACACTAATTGTATTCTGAATTTGAAGTTTATATATCTGCTATAAGTGCCTTAAAGTTTTGATGATCGGTCGGTCAGTCGGTGAGGGACAATATTAAAAAACTGAATGACTTTGAATTATAGCTAATTCTTAAACTACTTGTTCAAATTGAATGAAATTTCAAATATATTGTGTTTACATAATGCCTACTTCGTTACTGAAAATTTAGGCTTCCAGTTTTAATGGCAACGAAGTTAGTTATGGGGGGGGGGTCGAAAATGGCCTGAAATGCTTCGAGAAAGGATGGTACGGCCGTGCCGCTTTTTTGCTCGATTTTCGTTTTACGGACTCTATTATTAAGCCATCCGTCTGTCTGTCGGTGGGCTCATTTTTATGATCCGTAATAGCTATAT
>DWHP01006360.1:0-10000 GCA_018247895.1 Parnassius honrathi | reverse complement strand
GATTTCATTTACTAATATATTAAATAATATAAAATATAATTAAATAACTTACATTTATATGTTAGAATAATGAAATTTATAAAATTATTTAAAAATTCGAACATTTATTTCTTAGCTTTTCCGTTATTTCATTTTAACAGTGTAATAATTTAAGTAGATATAGTGACGCCTACGAAAAATATGAAAATCGATATGGTTCTTAGTTCAGTTACTAATTTATATGTAAACTGATTTAAACTGGTCTGCCTGAAATTATTGCAAAATTCTCATTATCCTTATAGTTTGATCAAAGAGATTTTTATATATATGTGGTGGCCAGGTCGAGGATCGATCATGTCTTAAAGTAGGTAATCATTTCATGAAATAGCTTATTAATTTTAATAGCTTAATAGTAGTTATTTAACACTGTTTGTTGACTATGTCATAATGTAGTTTATCCAAATCAATGAATAGAGATCGTTTAACGATATTAATAACTAAACATCATTGCTATTTCATGATAATATGGTCATATTGTCAAATAGTTTTTCACCTTTTTCTGCGGTCTGTGTCCGGTAATGATGATGGCGAGATGTAGGCTGCTACTTTATTAGTTTTAATGGGGCAATTGTGCGTGGAGCTCATCATTGTCGTCATTACAGCCCATAAAATGTCCTCATCGACCTCGCCCATAAGTTGTCAACTAGGCTGGATATTTACTATAACGATATGAGGTAGCGGATTCTCTATATCTATCCTCGGATCCGCCACAACAAGGTGAGCATTTTTCTAATCCCGTTCTTGAGTGTCGTTCTTCCCACTTTTACTGTGAATAGAACTTCATTTGGAACAAAACTAATTTGAGGAGTTTTAATACTTTACGGCCCCCATGGTCACTTACTGAGGAGTTAAACGTCCTAATGTCATAGTTTACAGTGATATGCTTGGGATCGAATTAAATTTTATTAATTATAGGATCCTAACCAGGTGGTAGTAACCTGACGATTTCTCTTTTGAAATCAGGATGTTTTTTTATTTCAATAGCCTCGCACATACCCTTGGTAGGAATCGCGGTTCTTATGCGATGATTTATGGGTCTATTAGATCTGATGTAATGGCTAGGACGATGCTAAACATGGTGACATACTTCAGAATTCCTGGAGCGTCTATGCTTCACATCAGCGATATGTTCTTTTACTTGGGTTGTTTTGGACCTTTCGTCCAAAGATGTGTAAAAAAACCCACGTAGAAAAAGTTAGCACTAAACGCGATAAAATTCGTAGATTTCATTTTATTCTATGTGTAGTATTCGCGTAAATATAAGGAATCATTATAGAATTTCAGTCATGAAATATTTGCAGTCTATTTTATGATGCCAACAATATTAAATGGGACCAATGATATGAATCAAATTCATCATTGTTTTGTTAAAACTAAATTAACTTTAACGATGAAAAAATGTGAAATGTAAAATGTAAGTAACGCACTTTGGATTTCAAAACATTTACGTTCCTCATGGATACATAGGAAGACACGCCTGATATAAAAATAGTTGGAATAAAGTAGCAAACACAAACTATTAATGCAATTATGAAAAACTTGTTTATTCACGTGTACCTATAACAAATTATATCTACGCCAAATATCAATCATCTACGTCCAAATATACTGTATCAATAGCCTTTGAGATTTCAAAAAAGTTCTTTGACAAACAGACGTAGAGGACACAGACACCGAGTTGACTCTAATAGTGATCGAAGTTTGCTAAATTTGACTCGAAATAACATTTATTAATTTTGCTAAATTAAAGCCCACGCAAGTAAAGCCGCGGGTAAAAAAATAGTATTAAAGTATTTTTCTGATCTTGTAAACTTTTTTAAACTTCAATATAAACAGTGAATATCATCCTACTTAAAACTCGAAATTATACTTGGGATCATCAATGCTAAGATATTGAGCGAAATACTTTTCAACTCCATATCGCTTACTTGTCGAATGCATGATAAATCGTACCGCGATATAAACTCGTGTCGCTCCCATGTAACACGTCATGTCAAATGTTCATACGTTTGTTTACCTTAGCTATTGCTAAATTGTTCCCGCTCATGTTGTGATTGATTGCAGAGCATATGTGAATGTTTTGAAAGGTATGGACTCTTACTATGGTTATGATTTGTAAGCTGGGTTTCTAAGCAAACTTATTCTTCGGTAATGTCACCATTATAATTATTACTATCATTACAGTTAATTACATACTCGAAGTTAAGCAAAGTTCTTATCTCCGCTACTACTTTCAAAGATATAGTAATTTCGGCTATACCAGGGCAGAATTGCCCGTGAAGTGGCGGTGTAAGAATACCCACTACCTCATATCGTCTCGCGGGTGTTGTGAGAGGCGAAAGATGGAAACTGCCGAAACTAGCTAACACGCCTGCCAAGCGTAGCAACCATGGCAAAATCCTTTGACCCAATTAAGTGGGGTGCGGGGGGGTGGGTTATATGCAGTAGTAGACTTTTACAGGCTGTAATGGATAAATGGAAGGATGCGTGGTGAAAACTACGCTCTTTTATATACATCGACTGAATATGTGCTCTTTGGTCCCTCACATCAATTAGTTACACTAAAGTAAAATCTAAATCTTTATAGTACATTTTTATTAACTTTTTTTATAGTATAGGGTGACAAACAAGCACACAGTCCACCTGATGGTAAGTGGTTGCTGTGGCATCTACATCTATCCTTGATTACGAATAAAAATGGAAATGCGTTGTCACCCGTGACGACCAAGAAGGAATACCGCGTTTCCAGTAAAAAGGGTCGTCGGTTCTCTACACTCACCATACGAAACACAGCAGCATTAAACTACTATTTTACGCTGGTATTCTGTAAGAAGAACTCTTGTAACTTGTAAAATGCCGAAATGTCTTGTCTTAAGTTGCTTGAAAACTGTTTTTTATTATTATTTATTTTTAATAAATAATAAAACTTCTTATTTATTTATGCGTCTATACAAATAACTAAAATTGACGTTTTAGCGGTCAGCCACCGCAGTCTACATCACCTGAGGATGCCTCGTGTAGAGGCGAAACACGTGTCGTATTATCATCACCTGAGGATGCCTCGTGTAGAGGCGAAACACGTGTCGTATTATCGTCGATGGTGTGCCTTTCCTAGTGTAGTGGTGTTGGCAGTAGTGGTGCTGGGAATAGTGGTGACGGGATTAGTGCACGCAATTGAGAGAGGGCGAGAGGTGCTTCTCAAACTAGGTAAGACACATCATTTTATTTTATTGAATGGATGTGTGCGAAGTAATTCTTACCAACTTTAATATAATGGATTTCCGCAAAGTAACGCAAGATTCTATTAATTATCTAAAAATTGAAGTATCAGTCTGTATTATCAAAATAACTCCTTTCTCAAGTTCAGGAGGTTGTTTGTTAGCTATCTGTTATAACACAAAAAAAATATTTTTTTTAATTTTTGTCTGTTTGTCCGAGATAATCTTCGGAAGCACTGAACTGATACGGTTCGATACCGGGTGTGATCTAGGCTTCTAATACGAAAACTTTCAGTGTTAAAGGATATAATAATAAAAACCTCTTGTTACGTAAAATAAAATCACCTAAAATTACAATCTTGTATCTCATAAAAATCTTTTCAATAAAAGTCTATTAGGAACAGAACAATCTAAGAGCAAATGAATCCTCCGCTCCGCGGCAATCAGCGACAAGAAGTGTTCGGATTTTATTTCCTTTCAGTTGCCTTGTTTTATTATTCCATTGCCAGCTTTTTAATGTCATTAAGATCTAGATGGAGAATTCGACGTTTTATATTTTTAAAGGCTTCTTTTCCTCCTGAATATTGATGTACGTACGTAGAATTAAATGAAGCTATTATTTTTTAAGTTTGTGAGAAATTATTGACTTGCTTAACAATTTCTGGCGTCAGGTCTTGTGAACTTCAGGCGTCACACACCTTTGAATCTGATCCTGGTCCTATCTGATAGCACTAGTGATACCTTTTACATAAGTCGCGCCAATATTTCTCAGGAACACGTCATCGAATATCAGAACAAACTTGTGCACGTAGTCGTTGTTAGAAAAGTTTCGGACTGGATGCGACCAAATCTTGTGCAGTTTAACACTCAGACGACACTGGTTTGTGCGTTTTCCGCATGAAAAATTCTTTATTGTATGTTCTCAATTTTAGGAAACTCCACTTAGTGCCTAAGCTAGCATTGATATCCTCGGCGTCAATATATCGAGTGAGTTTCAGTTCTGCGGTCATTTGGAAGGGAATGGCCAACTGGCCCATAAAAAGCTTGGCGCGCCTTGTAGAGCGGGACAGTATTCCATGATAGCAGACAGCTTTCAATTTTGCAAATTAAGCTTTACATAGAATATATATTTTATGCTATATAACATTTAAATATTATATAATTAAGTATGATCATTAACT
Source organism: Parnassius honrathi (assembly GCA_018247895.1). Classification (NCBI taxonomy): domain Eukaryota; kingdom Metazoa; phylum Arthropoda; class Insecta; order Lepidoptera; family Papilionidae; genus Parnassius; species Parnassius honrathi. Next base: position 5,562 of record DWHP01006360.1, on the reverse strand, counting down.
AGAATACTGTTCTCAAAATATATAACCTGGAACACCCCAGTACCAGCTCTATCCACTTCAACGCATCGAACGAAGATATTCTGACTTCTCATGATGTTTTTCTCCTGCCTCCTTGACGAGCCCTCTGCTCTTGAGCTATCATTACTTTTCGAAAATAACCAAATCATATATTATATTATTGCGTGATAACGTTGAAACTTCTCAATAGCTCGCTGAGCAACCTTGCGCTTCTTCATAGAGCCGTGGTAGCTGAAGGGCTAAACGCTGTAATTTTCACAGTATACGAGCAACCCGGCTTCGATCCCCATCGGCTCCAACGAATTTGTGAATTGCAATTTTAAGTACTGATTTAGCATGTGCTCAGTGGTGAAGAAAAACATCGTGAGGAAATCTGCAAATTGGAGAAATAAGAAATGTGAACTTCGGCAACACGCATTGGGTCTGCGTGGTGGACACTTCCTTCCCCTAAAACTCTCAGAAATGAGAGGAGGCCTGTGCCCAGCTGTGGGACGCATATGTGGGCTGTAACTTTAACTTTACGGCTAGCAGTGATGGATCACATCTCAGATCAGGCAACGCAAGGCAACGCGCACTGTTTGAACAAGCTTCGCTCAGCGAGTTATGCTCGGGGTTTCTTTACGCGATAAACATAAAAATTAGGATATTCGCAGTAAAACCAGAGTAACTGGCATAGTCCAACGGATTAAAAACTGAAGTAACAGTGGGCCGGCAATATAGCTATAATATGAAGAACTGACAACTGATAGTGAAGAATGGTTCTCTGTGTCTTCAACTGATGGGGAAGAATGGTTCTCTGTTTCTATGTGGGAAGAATGGTCTGTGGGAAACTCTAGAAAAATTCCATGGCATTCGATAAAACTGAACTATCTCATTTACGTCTAGACAGACGATAGCAAGCAGTGTTAAAGGCGTAAGACATCTGGTTCTTCTATCACCAATCCGCCTGTAAAGAGTCGATTAATGTAAAGTAAGGGAGTGTTTAAATCGGCGACGATTAATATCCAGCTGTTAACGTTTACGGGTTATCAAAGTAGAAGATGGAGAATAAATTACATAATGAAGCATCTCAGCCTGTTGTCACTGTGATCATAGATATAAAGAGAACAGACTGTGCGGTCCGTATTCAGATTTGCAGTGAATACAGACTGAAAAGTGCGAGAGAAACAAAGCAAATATGCAGCCAATAGCTTTCTCTTTCTAGAATTCTGATTGGTCTATGTCACTGGCGGTCAGGAGTATGTCGTTCTACGCTGCATGTACAACTGTAAGCTCAGTGATATGTTACGTATTGAAATGAAGTTCTTTTGTTTGTTATATTCACGGTTGATAATTTATTGAAGAACAGTTAATTAAAAGTATTACATTATTTTATCAGAAATTATCTGTCAAAAATGGTTCATAGGTGTTTTTGTGCAAGTGCAAAACATTGTTTTCATTATTATTAATTTTAATTGTCTCATTTTATCTTGTTATTGATAAAAGGAATTCTTTCAGTCTCGAACCGAAGCCAGTACAGTCTAGTAATAATACCTACTTAGTAACATACAGAAACAACTTTTTTTCTATTACTAGCCAGTGTAATTTTCAATGCTTTTTCTATTAATTTAAATTGGTTCTAGTGAGCAGAGAGGAATATATCTCTTTCCACCTACTGATCTGACCCTCCGATGTCTGGAAAAAGTATTTCTTTCGAGGCACTGCGCTTTCGGCCTTCGAATTGTAGGAAAGATACAAGTATTGGCCGTACAATCGGTTCGTCTCTTTCAAGAGAATGGTCACTTTTGTGAGGCTAACACTAAGTACATTCTGTCTATGTCTATTCTTGTGATATAAACACTAAGCATTTAGCAATAAACAAATTTTTTGTTGGTTATCGTAATCGATGACGAACAACAAATGACATCGCTCTAACCTTGCGCTACCGCTTCGGGTGATTTAGGTAGATAAGGCTAAAATATGAAATGATTTTTGAAACCTATAACGCTTACCAGGCCAGTAAGTTTGTGATAAATCGTACCGCAACCTAAATTTGTATGTTACATGTCAGGTTCCATTGCGGTTTTTGTGTTTGGCCTTATCTGCGGTGCCGTCGCTCACGCCTGTGTGATTGATTGCGGAATATTTTGATGTTGCAGTAAATGGAAACAATTTGTTGTTGAATTATACAAATATGTTCTTAGGTAGTTACAGATTTCGCTACGTTCAATCTGGTATACGAGAAATGATCGCAGGTGATCTATTGAAAAGCAGGCGGGGCGTATATTTATGGGACGTAATTTATACCATTAATCACGAAAAGAAATCACATTAAAAGCATGGGCTACATTTTAAGCTCCATACTGATTGGCAATATAAAAACATTAAAAATTTCTAACTTGTTTTGTCGTGATATGAATATATGATATATTTATATATAAAAATGACGTGTTATTTTGTTTGTCCGCGATGAACTCCTCAACCACAGACCTAATTTCAACGAAATTTTTCACTGTGTGCAGTTTGATTCAACTTGAGAGGTATTTTACATAGGTTTTACCCCTTTAAATGACTAAACATTTTTTATCACGAACTTAGGGATTTTTTATAGTAAGGGTTGTCAGAAAGGACAGAAAAACGTCTGCCTGGGTAGCTAATTTTACATAAAAACATTAAGAATCTTATAACAATTATTGTACCAAGTAAATTGTAAATTTAATTCTTTTAAAATAAGAGTATAAAATATAATAGTGTGGGGCTTTCTAGAAAGTTTAGTTCTACCATTCGATACTAGATGGCGCTAATAATCAGCTGTCGGGCGCTACTTATAGCGCGTAACAATATATATATATATATATATATGTATATTACAAAATTGTAATTATATTATGAAAATTATTAAAGAATTATGTCTTCCAAATGTGTTCCGTAATTTTACTGACACTATTATAAGTGTCCGGCAAATGTTTTCAATAACTACTCGCCACGAATTTTCTATGATCGTTGCCATTTCTACTTGAATATTATCTACTTTCAATTGATTGAGAAAGTGAGACTATTACTCTGTATACATTATTTTTAAGATAGCTTCATTAAAAAAGACAACTGCCCTCAAATCGTGACTATATGCGGGCCATTTTATTTCGTTTGAATATTTTTCATAGGTTCATTTTAACACGTTTGCGGAGAGTAATAAGTAATGTAAAAACGTTAAAATACCATTAGGGTTGACGATCATAATTCTCCCTCAAATCGCTGTATCTGTGATTTATTCTAACTCTTGAAGTTGGAAGCGATGTGGCGTTTAAAATGGCTCGTCATTAATATTAACGTTATCTCTGACGGTACTCCATTGGTTTAGAACAAATGCTTTGTTTGCTGTCACTGACTAATAGACTATCTATTTACATACTAACTCAGCTTGTTCGGAATTCTCGCGCATGGGCCAAGAGAATGAAATAGAAACGTCTACGTTTCATTTTTCATATTCGCTTCTTCGTCGCTATAATCAGCCTTTAGGGCTTAATAGACCTTCCTATTGTTGCGCGCCTTAGTTGATGTCTGGTACCTGGCACTAGCGCCGTCTTGTGTCGGGGAAGAGGAGAGCTTTCTAGAAAATGCCATGCTGAAACTTTCCACCTCCAGCGCCATCTAGTATTGAATAGAAGAACTAAGCTTTCTGGAAAACTCCACACTCGAACTTTCTCCACCTAGTCGGTCGGGACCGGTATTTGCTGGAGTATTATAGATGTTTCGGTGGAAAAGGCCTATTTAAAGCCGTTGAAAGCCGCGATTGGGGCAGTATTTAATTGGCGATAAGAGCGAAGCTTTCGGAGTAAAATAAAGAGTTAAGTGTGATTAATTATTAGTGTGATTTAAGTTTTAATATGTGTTCTGTAATTAAAGTGTCAGTTTTGGTAATTCAATCGGCAGATTTATTGTCAAAAGCTCGTAACACTATGTTGGAGGGGTTCTTGTTATTATTACACTTATTTATCTTTATTATCATCAGACCGTTATTCTACTTTGGACATTAACCTCTCCCGCTTGCAGGATTTGATCGTCATATTTGTTTGGTGAATTAAGTAGCGGATGTTTCATGTCCTGATGCTGCTCCAATCGCCGGTTTTTAACGCCTGGCGTAAGGAGATGGTTATAACTTTATGCATTGGAAGTCGTAGGATCCCCTTGACACTTTCCATAGACACCTCTAACGTTATCTACAGAATGAAAATGGCTAATGAATTATTTTGAGCCGCTACCACACGCCATAGGTAATAATCAGACAATTGTTAAAGATCGGTTTCGACTAATGTTTATAAGATACTCTTTTCCTTTCTCTTTCTTTGCTCATATCTATCCTCGACATATATTTTCATATTATTATCGCATAATATTTATGGCTGCTATGGTATTTGGTAGCAATCATCATAAAAGCTATGATTGGCAAGGAAATTGCAGATACGGATAATGTACCAGATGTCTCATACCTACGTTGCATCTCCCCATCGCTGATTGTGTATTTTACTGCCATGTGTCAAATGTCATAAGATATTTTTGACATCGTCTTTTATGACACGACTTGGATGAACCTTATTTGAGCCCGTTATTCTCTTTATCGACGAATAAGTTCGTGCTTAATATTATTATTATTAATATTAAGCACAAGCTAATAATTCTTTTACGCAAAAAATTGTCCAAATTCCGGTAAAAGTGGTAATATGTTGGAGCAAGTTTGGGATGTATGATGGGTTTCAGAGACATTCCAATCACAGTTCCTCAAATTCAGCAAACGTCTGAGTAGGTGTGAATTGGGGCTTCTGCGTCACTTGCTCTCAGCTTCATGCCGCTGAAGACCCCAATTCTCTCCAGTAGGGGTACAAAATTTTTAATTTTACCAAATTAACGTCTACATACTCACAGTTCTATCCTGCGGGAACAAGTGTTCTTCCACTTCCAGTTGAGTTATTGAGCACTACATTCAGAGCGTTTTCGAGATACTGCTGGTATTGCCGCATCTATATGATTAATTTCTAATAATACAACTTGTGTAGCCTAATTCCATTGCGGTTAGTGGTAATAAACGTTGTTTTTTGGATAATTATACCTAATATAGTGTTAGCTACTACTAATTGCCCGACTACAATTATCATTACCTCATTAGCAAAACCTATCGTGTTAATATAAAACATCTATAATTTCTTCTGTTTATGGTCAGGTGTGTGAAACTAGGCTTATGCTAATGTAATTGATAGAATCAGGCGTTACTTTGTGGAAATCCATTATATTAAAGATATTAATCAATTTGCAACCATCCGCTAACTAAATACAATTATGTGTCTTACCTGGATTGAAGAGCGCCTCCCACCCTCCCTCAATTGTTTCATTATTGTTATATTCTCATAGCGAGTGCACGTTGATTACAACGCTCGTCAAATATCATCTATATTGGTGAGTTTAATTATTTTTTTACTATTTAGAAATTCAGCCGCCATTACCTTTTTTTGACTTCATACTTGTTTTTGTTAATTGCAGATCATGGCCAACACTGAGGAACACAATGAT
>DWHP01006359.1:0-11451 GCA_018247895.1 Parnassius honrathi | reverse complement strand
GGTCGAGCCGACCCATTCGTGCTACAACTATACTTCTAATATAACTGCAGCATGGCTCTACCACGTATAAAATGTATAAACTGTATAATGGGTGTTAAATTTCAAGCAATGATAGTCTACGTGGTGCGCAACGATTATACGAAAGTGAGTCTTTATCGCGATTGAAAAAACAAGGAATTAACGCACGTGTCCATCCAATCGGAGAAAAATTTTTGCAGCTAACCAAAGGCTGTTAGACTTTGGACAGTTCACCGCTCCGTCACATGAAAGAGCTTGAGGTGGACATTCAGTAATAAGCCAACAATGAATAAATACAACAATAATAACAGCAGTCGAAAAATCATAATTCGCGTCGCGTAACTACCTATATATCAACTTAATAGGGTGACTTTTTTATCGTCTGGAAAATATGGTGTTTCTTGTAAGTGGGTTAGAAGCCATCCTCGAAAGTATTTGCAAAATATAACAAAATATAATTGATAGGTAAAATTTCCGAATATCCAAAATATATATTAAAACAATTCCTCTACGGTATTTGCGTAAAACTAATAATAGGTGATATTATTTTAGTAGGCTACAAGCGTTAGAGAATGAAAGTTGTAAGCGCGAGCGAGACGCATGCATAATTTTTTCGTAGGGCGAATTTCTACTGATGCCTACGATGAATATCGACATTATGTATTACCAGGTGGCCGAGTGGGAGCATGCGACACATCGTTGCAGCCAACATTTTAAATCAGGCGTATTGAAAAAGACCTAACCCTATATTTGCCTTCGTAATACTTGCAGCTAAGTGTTTTTTTTTTAATACGGCGCCATTTATAAATGCAGATTACAGACGTTAACTAAAATGTCTATGTTAGTGTATAGCCTGATTATGGAACGACTAGTTAGGTCCACTTTCTTTACGACCAAATTTCTAGCCTTTTATAGATGTTGCGGTATTAAAGACAACCTGCTGCAACTTTCACTAATACTTTGTGCTTCTTCTGTGTACAATAATCGTTTTAGTTAAGCCCACAAATAAAATTGTAGAGGTTTAAGGTCTGGTGATCTCGCCGGCCAGTTTACAGGTCAGCTGCGACCTATCCACCTATCACCGAATTGGTTGTCCAGATATGCGCGCACAGATCGCTCGTAAGGTGCTGGACATCCGTCGTGCTGGGAGTACATTTCTTGCAGACGGCTCAGAGGGACGTTTTCCAACATTGCGTCGATCGTTCACGGAACGTATCGTTTGCAGATACGTTACTCCCGTCAATCGACCTTCAATCCACATTGAACCAATGATGTGGTCGTTAACGATTGCCGCCTAAACAAGGGTTTTGGAAACTTCACCAGTGCTCATTGTGGACGTTGTAAATAATTACAACGCGAATAAATATCGACTCGTCACACCGTCTAAGTTTTCACCAGACAAGACATAAAATCGCACCATTGCTAGGTAGCTAGATATTGGACATTAGAATATTGGTACATGTTTGCGATAATTATCAGCAGGTGGCCGATATACACGCGGCGATACACAAAAAAATTATATGACGTCACACCGTAGCTATTCACAGCTGACTGAAATGAGCGCGGGCGGTCTTGTCCTTCGGCCTGTAACCCTGCGAAAGGACAAAGAGGCCGGTATTTTACAAATTCATTGTTTTATTGCCGCTAGTAAAGTACGGTGCGTAAGATTTGAATTTCGATAGTTTTTTTATTAATTTGTTTATTTCAAAATTTTAATTTTAATTTTTTAATATCGAAAGTTTACTTCAAATTAGGATTAGGAGTATATATTGATAGATTGATTTCATATGTTAATGAATTAAAAAAAATCAGTGTCATAGGCTTCTACTCCGTGCATTGATTGACTCGTACACATACGAGCGCACGTACGCTGTAGTTGTTGCCCTTAAATGTTTATCTTTATTATTTACTTCCGAAAGCACTTTCAACAATTAATACTTTGCACGTTAACACAGGACGCGGCGTCACAGAACGAGCAACTGAACGGACTAAATGTATTATTATTTCACAGCTTCTATGGTTCGTTTATGACGCGTGTCTGACATAATTTGCCGCCTTTGTTTAATTCTCTGCATATTGTAATAGTTATAGGGAGATATTTAAATATTTGCACTGTATCTTGTTAATGACAAAGTATTTAATTTGTATCCAGTCATGTATTATATACAACTTTTATTAATCACGTATACTGATTGTAGCTTGCGGAAGTACACGGTAATTAGTTACGGAGGTGAGAAGAATGCAATTCAGGGGGCCAATAGAAAATCAACGTTAGGTTTCCAACCTGACATCATGCTGAATTGGTTCCTTTCTTTTGGCATCACCCTGAGGCACTAGTTTTAAGAATATTTATTATGTATAAATTTTTCTTTCCTAATTTTAACTGGCTGTTTGTTTGTTCTTAAATTGTTACTTTTTGTTTTGACTTTGTTTCTGTGTTCCGGTGCCTTGTGTGTATCAAAAATATATACTTTTTCTTTCTTTCTTAGTGGCTGAAGAAAATTACTGATCGAATAATACGTCAGTCATTTTTTAATTGTTTCAAAAAATAAATATGCAAGTAGCATTAAAAAGGATGTTTAATATACGCTAAAGTAAAATGTTCAAGGCGTTGATTATTTAATGTTAAACAGTAGAAGAAAATCGCCTCAATGACTTTTGGCCGTGGAAGGAAAGGGTGAGATCTCCCGCCGGGAAAGGTTTTCAGCCCGGAGAACGGCCAACGCTCCTTGACCCTTGTGGTAATATAGATATTCTATATATGTCGCAGTATTTCGGAAGTCTGATAGTGTGATTACAGGCTTCAGTGCATTTCGCTTGCGGCGCGATGACAGCGCTACAGCTCCTACTCATCATCACTACAGCCAATCACATGTCCACTGTTGAACATAAGCCTCTCCCAAAAATGCCAAAAACACAGTTCTGAGTCACCCGCATTCATTAAATCGGTAGATGACTTACCAGGTCATTACTCCATCTAGCGGTGGACCGCCATGCACTTTTCTTACCAATACGAAGCTGCTACTTGAGGACTTTTTTACAGAATTAGGTTGACAAACGAGCACACAGTCCACCTGATGGTAAGTGGATGCTGTGGCCCATAGACATCTAAATTTATACTCGATTAAGAATCAAAACGCACATGCGTTGTCTGAAGATGGAATCTTAGTCCTCAGGAGAGACAACGCAGGTGCGTTTTGATTCTTAATCGAGTATAAAAAATAGCTGCAGCGTGGCTCTACCATGTAAAAACAGCGGTAGAGCCAAGCTGCAGCTATATCATGGTTTTGGCATGAATGGGTTGGAGAAGGACCATGCTCTCACGGCACAAAAATATTCGTATGGTGAGTGTAGAGACCGGAGAACCTTTTTACTGGAAACTCAGCATTCCATCTTAGTCCTCAAGGTTGACCACGCATCTTCATTTTGAATCTTAATCAAGGATATATGTAGATGTATATGAGTCACAGCATCCAACTACTATCAGGCGGAGGGTGTACTCATTTAACCTATTTAATCATGTATTAACAAAATTCACTTGATGCAACACTATAAGGAGCCAAAGTGATAAGATTTGAATTTTTATGATATAGAGATTTTCTTAAAAGGATACACATGGGACAGAATTGATCATCAACCACCGCGGGTTTGATCGAGTGTCCTGGGACAATCGGTAGATGGATCATCGTGTTGTTGTCCACCTTCAATTCCTCCATTATGTCAAAGAGTTGTGATGTTTGACTTGACTGGAAAATAATACTTATTTGTTTTACTAATCCTACGCTTTTTAACTAAAAAAATTAAGCTTTAAATAAAAAGTAAAAGCAGACTTCAAAGAAATCAGAAGAGAGCAGACTAAAAAGATTAATTTGTGTTACACAGTGTTTAGTAGAATTAAACATGTTTTAGTTTTTTAGCTACAACAATTCATAAAAGCTATAAGCAAAAAGAAAAATATTTAAGCAAAAACGCACTGGAAATAACGGAATTCGTGATCGGAATGTGACAGATGAGGTGATTTCATAAGTGTTCCGCCGAATTTGGCATGGAAAATTTGAAAGTATTATCGTTGTTTATATAAAAATAGTTAAGCTATTAATTTAAATGATCAACTGACCTGATGATGAACCGCTACTAGATCATCAACAACACTGAGCGCAAACCTTCCAATGAGCCCAGTTTTCAATATGTGAGTATGTTGCACGCCGTTGGCGCCTGAGATTGGCATTAGCCAAATCTGTGAATCAAGAAATTTATTTAATGCTATGAAGCCTATATTTCATCTGTGGTAGAAGCATGCTGTAAGTACATTTAGCACAAATGGGTCGACTTGACCGGGGTAGGATCACGGTCTTACAGAATATCAGCTTAATGCTGCTGTGTTTCTTACACTGAAAGTAGAGAACCGGAGACCCTTTTTACTGGATACGAGACATTCTATCTTAGTCGTTACGGGTGACAACGCATCTGCATTTTGATTCTTGATCGAGGATAGATGTAGCAGTCTACGAGTCACAGCATCTACTTACTATCAGGTGGGCTGTGTTGCTCATTTGTCACTTTTATTCTATATTAAAAAAAATCTCTTAAGTTTATTTTTCATCAGCCATTAAATAACCGTGTAGTGGCGGTGTAAGAATTTCCACTCCCCCATATCATCCAGTGGATGTCGTTAGAGGCGACAGAGGGAACTGAATCAGGAGATGGGCAGCAGCATCTTCCTGATAACAGTTGAATAAAAATAATAAACGGCAGTTGCCAACCCGCCTGCCAAGCGTAGCAACTATAGCAAATACCCACTCCATGGGGCAATCTATAGGGAAGGCCCTATGTTCTGCAGTGGTCAGGTAGGCTGTAAAGGTAATGGTAGTTTGTTAAAGTCTACCGCTAGACGTGGACCTCTACCGTTGTACGGGGGATTGGTCTTAATCATGACACACAAATAATAGCATAATGTAATCTAAGACCTAGACATAAGGAAAGTATAATTGTATATTAAAGATTTTCTATAAAATAAAGAGAGATACCTAGAGAGAGTGAGGTAGAGAACAGAGCCAGAGGATTGTTGCACTTGTTTCATTGTATATTTCATATGAAAAGTGGTCCGATTTTGTGTATTAAATGTCTGCGCATGTGAACTATAAGTGTAAAGTATGAAAAAAGTGCCCCTTAAGACACTTGTCTTTATTGACTGTCTGCTGCAGTCAAAATCTCCCAAAACTTCACAATACGACACATCAACATATTGTAAAGTAGTTTTTAAAACAATTTTTTAATTATTTCATAATACTTGGCATTGGCGAAAGTATAACAGTACGAGTCCATTACCAAAGAAAAATAAAGTGACGGTAATATTGTCGACTCACTTCCGTTGGTCCAGGTGCAGATATATTGGCAGTGATACCATGTCTGAATATAGCACACCAAGTTGCATCGCAAAGCTGAAGAATGAATACATCTCGCTCCCCAACTGGTCTAGACGAATCCACTGCAAAATGAGATTATAGCAACGTCACGTGATGATATTCATCGCGCCCAACGAAGTTTCACTTCGTTGGGCACGAATATATATTAAAAAATATATAATTACAAGTTAAGGAATTTAGGATAATAAATTAATGGCTGCAGCACGAATGGGTCGGCTCGACTGGAGAAGTATCACGCTTTCACAGAATACCAGCGTGAAAAAGTAGCTTAATGATGTAGTGTATCATATGGTTAATGCAGACAACTGGAGACCTTTTTTTCTAGTAACGAAGCCCATTTTATCTCAGTCAGAGACATTGCATCTACATTTTTATTCTTAAATAGCGATCTACCTCGGCTTCGCACGGGCGATTTCTGGATCACAACAGCGCCACCTACTGTTCCAACCATGAATCTAAACCATCTATCGACCCTTGCAAATACAAAAATTTTCATCAAAATCGATAGAGCCCTCGATGAGGTTTAGAGAGTTTAACGGTCAGCAATTGATTTATTACATATAGAGATGGGAGTATAGATGAAGATGTGAATGGTCCACTTCATCCACATACTATTAGATGAACGGTGTACTTGTTTGTCACCCTTATTCTATAAAAAGGCAACAGGTTTTGTACGTGGTAGAGCCATGCTGTATACAGCTGATAGGAATCGATAGATCATCCAACAGGAGATACTTGGTGTTACCACCGCAAAGCTGGGGCGGGTCGCAAATAAAAAATAAGTAAAATTACAGCCTACATTTACGTCTCACTGATGGGCAGGTTTGGTTAAATTTGTGAGCGTTATGGAGGAAGGGCACAGCTGCTCCAGTGGCGGAAATCATATGTTCGTAATATTTTTAATTTCTTTGAGGTTTCTTCATATTCCTTTACCACCAAATCCATGGTCATTCAACACTTAAAATTACAATTACCAATTTCAATGATGCCGTTTTGATCCCTGACTTCGTCTTTGAATATTATGCTTAACTAGAATTAGAACTTTGTGATTTACGACGAGCGTACAGTATTTGAAGTACGTCACAACAAAAAATTCAAAATCAAAAAATAAACCCTAATGATGAATTTGAATTTGATTGTAACATTACACAGGTATGTAAAAGAAATCACTAACACTCCAACTTTTGCAGTTTGGTGATTGTGGAATTGTTGAAAAAGAAAGGCTGGAGGAGCGCTCCATTGTTACTAGCCAGCACTACAATGTTGCTTCTTGAACACCAGGAAAACCAAGCACCACTGAAAATAAGATAAAATTATAAATTATTAAAATGCTTAAAAATAATCAAATAATTTTTTCTATTATGGCAGCCAATCTCTGCCAAAGGAGAGGATTATAGAGCATAAGTAAATTCAAGAGCAATAGGAATTCTTTTCGTCTTGGGTATGCCCTGCTTGCACTAACACAAAGAAACGTAAGAATAGGGTTAGGTAGTTGTAACACCCCAGTTCGCCACAATCAGGTGCCGACAGCGGATGACGCGACGAACATGTCATTTGATCAAGACCCAATCGGCGCAAATAAATTGGACCGTGCTAATGATTTGAGAAATCCCGCAACTACGTCTAGAGGCGCATCTCAGTCGGCGGCCGATCCTATAACTATAGAGAAAATTACGCAACTTATGGATGATAAATCGAATTCTTTTCTTCATAATACCTGAATAACCTGCGCTCCTCCATGAAAACAGACATAGACAATATGATTCGTGACCGCATTGATGGTTAAAACAGGAATTGACAGCTACTACCGATTTTCTGCTCAATGAGCAGCTAGATATTGAAAAACAAATAGAAGACCAAAAATCTGTAGTTAAGAGCTTGGAAGAAGAGAACTGCGCCCTGAAGCAGCAAATTAGCGAAATGAGTACTAAGCTATCGAGCTTGGACAACATGACTCGCAGTCTGAACTTAGAAATTCATGCCGTTCTAGAAAATTAAAATTTACTAGTACTTTTTCGCAAACTATGCGACGTCGTCGATGCTAACATAGAGGAATCATCGATTAGGGAATGTCGCAGAGTATCCAAAATGGATCCCAAATCCTCCCGGCCCCGTAAAATCTTAGTCACCCTAGCGTCGTCCCGACAGCGTGACCTTGTCATCTCAGCCGTCACCCGCTACAATAAAAGCCATTCGGATGCCCTGCTAAACTCGAGACATCTTGAAGTGCCTGGGAACTCTTACAGAATTTATGTCGCTGAGTTTTTTCACCGGAGATGAAGATGTTAAACGCCGAAACCCGTCGATAACAATTATAAATACACATGGATGCGATATGGTAAGATTTACACCCGTCAAGACGATTCTTTGTTTGACTAAGCTGACAAAACCTACTCGGAAATAAAATATATTACATATATATATACTAACTTAATTTATACCACAACATATTATTTAGTCACCATTCTGTATACTTTTTTATTTAAAGGGTAATATTTTATCAGAACGTCAATAGAATAAGGTCAAAATTGCATCAAATCCATATTAATATACTAAATAGTAACTATGACGTTATTTGTCTTGTTGAAACTAACTGATGGTATTTGTAACAGCGAAATCTTTGATTCCAGGTATCATTTTTCGGTAGGAATAGACAAACTACAAGTAAGTAATATAAAAAAGGACGGCGGCGGAGTTGCAATTGCTATTTAAAAAAATTAATGTTAATAAATATATTAATTACTTTGAATCATTCCGCTAACTAAAAAATACAAGAATGTATCTTACCTGGATTGAAGAGCACCTCCCGCCCTCCCTCAATTGCATGCACCAATCCCGCCACCACTAGTCCCAGCATCAAAACTAGCTTGGTAACTAGCACATCATTGTATTTTTTAGTTAAGGAAATGTTGCAAAGTAATTAATATATTTATTGTAATGGATTTCCGCAAAGTAACGCCTGATTCTGTCAATTAAAAATAATGTTATTCGTCAACAGTTACGGGAAACTCACCTGGAAGACATTTGGATTACTATTCGGTCGAACTTTCTAATTACTGCAATTTGAATATCCGCGTTAATTATTTACCTTCCTATGTCACCGTAGATGATCTTATTATATTTTACAATAACTACCAAAATATCATTTTAGAGGCGAACGAAAATAATAAATTTATTTGCGTCGGACTACAATAACCCTGGTATACAGTGGAGAGATATCACAGGTCTCTCCTACTTGGCACCCTCCCCCTCCACTGACCGCAAGTCGAGCCCCATGCTAGAAACTGCTTTATTATGTGGTCTATATCAGTTTAATGGAGTGCCCAACAGGAGTGGTCGGTTTTTAGACTTGGTGATTTGTACCCTTGAGGATGTCGTTGTTAATGAATGCTCTCCTTTAAGTCGTTTGGATACACATCATCCAGCTCTAACTATTGAAATATCTCGCCTGACTACCAACAGAATTACACTTAATCCTTCCAAACGGTTGAATTTTATAAAATTTAATTTTGATAGGGTAAAAACTGAAGTCTCTGAGATACATTCGTCATCCCTGTAGTCCTCCTCCGACATAAATGAATATGTTGATGTTTTTAAGACGCTTTGCTTAACATTATCAGGAAACACATAAAATGGAGGATAATTACCCGGTCTTCTTTGTCGAAAGCTTTGTCAAATGGGCATACATGGCTCGCTGCTTCGGTGGGTTGAATCGTATTTGTCTCGAAGGAGTCAGCTGGTGGCTTTCAAGGGTGAACTATCCAACCCAGTTCTTGTTACCTCTGGTATCCCACAAGGCTCGATTCTCGGCCCTATGCTGTTCATAGACTTTATAAACGACGTTGTTGCGCAATTGGAATGTCCCAGCCTAATATATGCGGACGATTTAAAAAAAATCTCCGAAGTGCCCTGGAGGACGCTGAAGCGTTACAAACGGATATCGAAACCGTGGCGAGATGGTGTACTGATAATCATATGTATTTAAAAAATTTAATAAATGTTTTGTATTGTCCTTCACTAGAAAAACAAACAAAATTAAATACACTCTCAATGGCCAAAACTACTCGATAGGCAGAGTCAAGCTAAAGATTTAGGTGTAATTTTTGATGATAAATTGAGTTTTCGCGAGCATTACAATTATATTCTTATGAGGGGTAGTAAAATATTGGGTTTTGTCCTGCGAAACACCAAGCAGCTTAAAAATCCGAATAGTAGGTGTACAATTCACTAGTACGGAGTGTTTTGGAATATAGTGCCGTCATATGGTCTCCATTTTACGCCGTACACATTGACCGCATTGTGAGCATTTAAAAAAGATTCTTGAGATGTCTCTCTTTTCGTCATGGTTACCACTGCAAGTTGGCCTCCTGCACAGATAGTCTGCAGAAATTTAATACGGTTACCCTTGAAACGAGACGCAAAAGTTTCGAGCTGATATATCCACATAAAATAGTACACTCTACGATTGATTCTCCGTCCCTGCTTGCGTCGATTAACACAAACAATCACTACAGGGCCCGTGATTGCAAGAACTGTTTTCACTCCAAGTGTACCGTAACAACACATTATATTATAACGCAGTGGTTAGGATGTGCCACCTCTACAATTATTTATCCCAGGACTATCCAAATGTTGATATTCTAGGTTCAAATCCAAATGTCTTCAATAGATTTATCCGTGATATTCTGAAATAATTGGCCTCGTCTGTTTTATGTTCCTGCCTACTATTGTTCTAGCTTTAAATCTGTAACAGGCCTCTTGCAATCTGCTTTTGTGCAAAACAGATGGGTGATGGCAAAACCACTGTTTATTAAATTATTTATAACTTTAGTAGATGTAACTCAATATATACTTCATAAACACTTGTTTTGGTTTACAGTTTAGTACTTAATTATTTAATTTTTAAGAAATTTTTATGTCCACAACTGTAAACTGTATTGTTATTAAATTAAAAAAAATTTAAAAAAAACAAGTCTGTATGTAAGCACAGGTACACTTTCTATGACAACACTTTTATAATCAGATGCACCGGCCATCAGACACATCGGGAGAGAAATCTGGCACAGGATCAATTGCTTTACATTCTTTCCGAAACACAGAGGTGAAAACAGCTTTCTGACTCCGTCCGTTACTGAAAAATTCTTGACAGAAAAATCCAATGACTGGTTTTGACCTGACCCGGGATTCAAACCTAGGACCATATTATAATTTAGTTGCATTGACGACCACTAGACCAACAAGACAGCCAAATGATTTATATTTTAAAATAATAAATTTATACAGGGGCATCTGTCGATGCTTATAGATGAGATAGATCGTGGACACCGACTGATGGTTGATAATCATCCAAAAATGCTAGATTCAAATTTCCTAAACCGGTGTTGGGAAAAAGGATTTTCCAGGTTACGCAAGAGTTATGGACTTAACAATTATTAATCCGTTTACATTGCGAATATGGGCATATCTCCCAAGTAATGAAAGAAATAAAAGCAAGAAAATAAAATTTATTTGTGGCCACAACAAAATATTACTCAATAAAATCAACATATAGAGAAACATAAATAAAACATCCTGGTAATACTGGACTACAGTAATGAAACAGTCACCTACACAGCATTTCTATTCTATTTATCTATTAAAGCCTATAAAAGTCCACTGCAGATCATAGGCCTCCCCCTTAGATTGCCTTATAGGTTGGATTTTGCCATAGTTGCCACGCTCGACAGGCGGGTTGGCAACAGCAGTTTTTTTATTTTTATTCAGCTGTTATCAGGAAGATGCTGCTGCCCATCTCCTGTTTTAATTTACCTCTGTTGCCTCGTACGACACCCACAGGACGGTATGGGGTAGTGGGCATTCTTAGGCGTTGTCCTATTGCCACCGCTCGCGCGATCATGCGTGCGTCCGACGAAAATGATCTTGCGACCGTACGTTTAAACATACTCATATCTGCGGAATGTCCTATTGAACGTCGTGCGATCATGCGATGCGACTGAAGAAATCGCGC
>DWHP01006358.1:0-11452 GCA_018247895.1 Parnassius honrathi | reverse complement strand
AATGAAATTGTTAATTGCAATTTTAAGTGCTGATTTACCACGTGCTCGGCGGCGAAGGAAAACATCGTGAGGAAACCCGCATGCCTGAGAAATAAAGAAAAAAAAATATTTCGAAGACATGTGAAGTTCGCAAAAAATATTCTCATGGATCTCTTTTTATATAATCAAATGAGATTATGAGGCGTGCACTTTTGAATTTTCCAAACTTTTTAAAAATAAATTTCACAACTTGTTGTTTAAGTATCCCAAATCGTTGTTAAAAATGAATAAAAACTCTTGTAGAATGTGTGTCCAATGAATTGAATTATACAACTTTTAGAATGGGGATCCCATGAACCGTTTGTAAAAATGAATGAAACAACTCGTGGACTGGATATCCCACGAATCGTTTTTAAAAATGAGTGAAACAACTAGAATGGGTATTCCACGAGTTGTTTTTTAAAAAAATAATAAAACAACTCGTGGAATGTGTATTCAACGAATTGTTTTCAAAATTGAATGAAACAACTTGTAGCATGGGTATCCCACAAATTGTCGCCATGCCTTTTTTAGTAAATCAATTCATGTAAAAATTTTATGACATTTGTACGTCAAACTACGTTATATTATGCAAATGTTTAGCATACTTTTTGGTGTTTAATTTCGAGTTACAACTCGAAGATCATATTAACGACTTTTTAAATTAACTGACTTGTTATCAACGCTTTATTTTAATTTTAGCTGGACTATTTGAAACGTATGACCTGTTTAATAAATTGGATTTAGACAACAATTTATTAGATTTTCCAAGTGCCAATAAAAATTCACAGAAGCGTCCTAGGCAAAAATTACGCATGCACAGATTAAAGCGCAACAAAGATGGAGAATTTTCCGAAGATAACGCTTATCACTATGGGAAACTTTATCACAAACCAATACGAAAAATGAATGATTTCAATATGGATGACTTTGGTGAATGGAGTGCATTACTACAAGCGTTGCATAGACGCGATGATACGTTTTACGTTGTTGGTGTTGGTAAAGGGGAACATTTATTGTTGCCAGCCGTTTCACACAACGTGACTAGACCACCGAAAATGGCATTGATTCTGCCAGCAAGGACCGGGAATGGTAAGTATTATTTTTAAGGAAAAATATTTCGTTAAAACAATGTTGAACAAATTTAAATAAAAAAAACATTTCAATATGTTTTTTCTGGCCGGTATGGTTACTATATAAGTTTTTTAACAAATAGCAAAAGCGGGAAACGTTGGGATAAATTTAAGAGACATTGTGCGAACTATCTTCAAGCGTCTGCTGCTGAGCATAGGCCTCCCGAATAGGTTGTCTAAGTAATATTTGTTTATATTTATATAGTGTAACGACCTATTGAAACATGCGTATATCTACTCCCCAGCACCCTCAAAACCGGCGAGGTTGGAATTATAGCGAAACTTCCGTAAGCGGATAAAAAATCGATACTTAAATTCCTTCAGAATCTCTTTAATTCTGTCATCCATTGTTGTATAACTCCGGAGGCGTGGAGCAGAAGTTCGGTGGTCTTGTTCTTCAAGAAAAGCTCTATTGAAGAACTACTGTTACTAGAACTACTGAGCGATTTTATTATATTCTTTTCTATACTGTATGTGGAGTATAAGAAAGCATTTCCTTTAAGTATGTGTAACTTCCATGTCACACTTATGCCTGTAGTTGTTGTTGGAAACACTGTTCGAAGGTGTCGACGAGTATGTAAATACTAATACAAATTTCTCGCCTTTTTTTGCCAAGCCCATTCGGAGTGGCCACCTCGAGCCGGCCTTTCAACTCTGGTCAGCTTTTTTTAAGAATTAGGTTGACAAACGAGCACACAGTCCACCTGATGGTAAGTGGATGTTGTGACCCATAGCCATCTGTATTTAACCTCGATTAAGAATCAAAATGAAGATGCGTTGTCATTCCTGAGGACTAAAATGGAATGCCTCGATTCCAGTTAAACGGGTGTCCGGTTCTCTACACTCACCATACGAAACATAGCAACATCAAGCTGCTATTTTACGCTGGTACTCCGTGAGAGCGTGGTCCTTACCCGGTTGAGCCGACACTTTCGTGCTACAACCATAATATAGCTGCAGCGTGGCTCCACCACGTATAAAAACTCAGTGGGTTCCACTTTATTCGCCGTGGGGTGACTAAGCCACTAAACCCCCCCCCCCTTGCCACGAAAAGGTAGAAACCCGGTCGGTTCGGTTTGTGTGGATTACGTCCAAAACCAGTATTACAAGAGCGTTCCGGCGAGGGTCCCCGTTCTGTGCTTGCAACTCAAAAAGTCAGCTTGATGTGTATGAGCAAGTACATAAACTATGCGTCTGGTGGCGCATTTTTGATAGTGCTTAGTGAGTCTAGCAGTGATCAAAAAAAGTTAATGATGATATTCCAAAAAACTCAAGCCTAGTACATTGTTAGATGTACATACAAAGTGTTGTAGCTTCGACCAAAAAGAAATGTTTTCAATTGTCTATTTTTTAACTATTGCTTAACATTTAATTTTTATTTCAGATTCTTTAATGAATGATCATGTTACACTTATGCAGATCGACTGTTCTGTTGTGAACACATCTCTAGTCAAACTTAAATCCGATACGTTACCAGAAAGCTTGAGAACAAGGAACAAAAATATGTCAAAATCACCCATTTCTGTATATAATGATCCGAAATTAAAATCGAATAAAATTGAATATTTTAGAAGTAATAAAGATCCACTAGATATTAGTCTCTCATTTTTAATGCAGAATTCAAGCAACAATGTATCTAGTATGGTAGAAAATAAGAAAAATGGTAAATTAAGCAATTATGACAGAAACGGTGATTTATTTGCTCAAATATTTAAACCCAAACAAAAAGTTGTAGGCAATACAGAGTCAAGAAACATTGCAGAATTAGTTAAACCTAATAATGTCAGTCTAACATAAAGTCTTCTTACTGAAGGCTTACTTATAATATGTGTGCAATAAAGTATAATAACTTAATCCAAATTCCAAATTAATAGACTGAAACACATGTCATAGTGAATTTACTGGTTGGAGTATAAAATGTTTCATGTTTACATTTTTACTCCTGCAGTGTATGTGCAGATTTAAACTAGTATAAATAGTTAAGTTTTATATACGCAAAAATTATCTAAGTGATTTTTGTCAATACGTTAAAAACTCGGTCTGATCCGTGAGGGTATTATTTTAGTATCGCTTTTTTATTACGTAATTATGTATGTAATATTTTACATCCGATAAATAAAAATTCTAGAAAATATAGTTGAATGGTAAAATTTGATGCGAACAAAGGCGGCAATTGCTAGCAAACAGCTGTAAGCCGCGTGTAGCAGCGTCCATCAATTTGTTGTTTTATTATGACCATTTGCAAGCTAGCAAACGGCTTTTTCATGCAAAGACTGATTAATTACTCTTGCAAATTTAATTAGTAGTCATCAACAGAAACAAAACAACCTCACGAATCGCTTCATGCTTGCACTCATTCTTACGGCCTTATCATACTAGCGGTTTGCGAGCGGCTTCGGGGCGGAGTGGGCGCGCATCGAATACGTCGCGAACACGCCGCGGCTGCGCAGCGAGGACATCGCGTGTTCGCGGTGAGTTTACGACGTATAGTACACTCAGTAACAAAATGCAATCTGACGAGGAAACACTGCTGTTGGTTTTGCTAATTCGAAGACGCATGAGACGAAAACAACAGATTTTGGTAGGATCGATTATCAATTAATCGACTGGAAGAGAGTGACTACTTTGTGTTGTTTTGCAAACGAATAAAATATAATCCTAAAAAAATTCTTTTCCTACCTGCAAATGTCAAGACCTACATTTTATGAGTTGTTGCATCTGATACAAACCGACTTAAGACATGAAGATACACATTTGAGATTATCAGTGTCACCTGAAAAAAGACTCGTTTTTACTATAAGGTACGTTTTAAACGTTTGTACGAGAGTGTACAAAATGGCGTTCACGTTGCTATTCGCGGCGATCTCGTTACGCGTCCGCGACGTATTCGCTGCACGCTCGCTCCGCCCCTAAGCCGCTCGCAAACCGCTAGTATGATAAGGCCGTTTCCGAGGTATGCCATACTTATTGCTATAACATATTAAAATTATTCTTGATTAAAGTATTTTAAGAACAATTTTGCTAGTTGAAAGATTTTTTTATAGGATGGGGGAAACGAACATGCAGCTCATTTGATATTAAGTACCTAATAACCATTGCCCATGAACAACTGCAACGCTAGGGGAATTACAGGGAAGGTTGCTTTGTCGTAGTAGTCCGGAAAAATCTGGTGGTATCGGATTTCATAAAAAAGTCAAATCACGGAAGAAAACTTCCAATTCCAGTAAATCACACTGTGGTGAACCTCCTGGCATCCAGATTGTATGGATGGTATTACGAATCGTCGTGTGCGTTGGTGGAATTTGGCTGTTTTCTCGTTTTCAAATTCAAATTCCTCTGACCTCTTTCCGTGCTAAATACAATAGAAAATTCAAATGGATGCAACATCTCTTCGAAACTGGTGTGAGTCAAGCCAATCAGTAAAAACTCGGTAGTGGATAATTCGAGCCGCTCGTTACTGGATGCGGTCAAGTGGAAGGAGCTGGCACTGAGGTGGCATTTCCTTTCAGAGCAGACAGAGTGGTATTCCATGGCCGAACTTGCGCCTTGTAACGTTGCAAACGGTGTGCAGGTATGATATACTGTCTTGCTCTACTAAGTACGCCAAAGAGGCCAATTTAGCCTTCTTTTCCGAATTTAAACGAAACAGAATGTCACTCGATATGTCGACGCAGAGGATTCTGATGCTGGCTGAAGCAATAAAAGTAGAAGTCCCTGAAGTTGAGGAGATACGACAAAGGGTTATTTATAGCGGTAAATGCGCAGACATAGGTCTTTAGAGGATTGAAGATTTAGTCCATCCTCTTATCCAATTTAATCCATCTTAATAAATTCCAGATTTAATCGTACCCAATCTGAGGCTTGTTTAACAAAGACTCACATATGACATTGCATATTCCCGAGGAAAATTGACACGGCCGGTGTAGGAAACATCGCCAGCGCTATCACATACATAGCAAATTATTACTGGTTTTGAACGTATTATTGATATGCAGAAGAAATAGCGTGGGTGTTGTTATCACGTAAACTTGTGGAACACCAGTATTAAAGTGCTTGTAGTCGTAGCTTGCACCGACCCCTACGGCATCCAAGGTTCGATCTGCAAGAAAACTGATGATCCAGTTGCATAATTTCTCGGGAAAGCCCGTAAGACTTCGAAAGAAGCGTTTTGCGCTCAACTAGATCGAAGGTCTTTACAATGACTTAAAAAGTAAGGCCTTCAATCTTGGACTCTACTACCTCCATCTATTAGTCGGTAAAGTTAGAAGTTCTGGTAAACCGTATTGGCGGTCACTAATCAGCTGTCGTTGTCAAGGTGCCTCATGAGCTGGCAGATTTTAATGGACTATATTATTTCGGAGGATAAAATATTAGCGATAGTCCTGTAGTTGGACGGGTCTGGTGCACTAAAACTGTCTTACATGAATTCGAGACTACACCTAGAGAGTAGGAGTACCGAAAAAGAAACATTAGAACATGTGCTAACTTCAGAGCACACATCTTCAGCACAATAGGAGGGACTCCATCACGTCCACTTGACTCGTTAACGTCCCTGGGGAAGAGTTCTTTGCGTACTGAGCGCTGTGAAACTGCACATTCGGCACCAATCTCACAGGTCGACGGTGTGTTCCGCCTGTCTTCAAACGTCGAGTTAGACGCATAGAGAGAGCCTAAAACTTCAACTTTCTCTGAGACATGGGCTAATCAATCGTTCCCTATGTTCAGAGAAGACTGACAGAAATGTCCTTCGACAAGAGCGCGCCAACATTAATGGACATCGATGCGTCAGCCCAGGCCTGGTAGCACTCCTGCTAATGGTGTGATGGATTTTAACAGGAGTGACCAAACATAGATCTACCTACTATGGACACCACAGATGATGGAATAAAGGAATCCATTCCCTAAAATACCACATCAACGGCAGAATCTGCCACAGCGTTATCATCATCCGGCGAGATGCAAACGCGCCCCTATAGATAAGATGCAAAGAAAGACCGCATCACATCCCAATCCCATCTATGGTACGATGCACGCCGACAAGTGCAGGCTACTACACTTCTTAACTGCTATGAGCTTGCGGAGGGTAGTTGAAGCACAAATTATGGCATACCTATAGTTGAATATCGTTAATGTTAAAATGGTACATCATGAATATTAAAATGGTACATCATGAATATTAAAATGGTACTACAAATCAATGTTTTCTGGTTCTGAGAGTGAATTTGACAATGATACAGTTGCTTTGATGGTTATTAACGAATATATCCACGCCACAAGAAAAATATTTTTCTTTTACGAATCCAATTTTTTTCGCACGTTAATCTTTTAGATAAGAAGCAGATATTGGGTTTGGAGAATATTATATATTAGTAAAAGAACTGGAAAATAAATACGATCAATTTTTTCTGTTATTTGGTATGTCAAACTTACGATATTTTGCGGGAGTAACACATTATATTTTATATATTCATAGATTTCTTTTTAAATCATCTTAATGTTCAACATTATTACTACCAAACGTTCTTAAGTCAGAGCTTTGGGCGTTGGGTAATAATTCTTATAAAATGTATGATTAATATTGCAAACAAATACATGAATTTGTAGAATACAATTTTCTATTGCTGCAATATATAAAATCATGTCTCATATCTAATCGTAACTGGGCTCGCTGGGATAAAAAAAACCTGCTTTTTACTTCTAACGATATTTAACACATTTAATTTTATAAAATACATTCGTATCGCCTATCTAATAGTAGTCGATGACAATAAAACGCACCGTACACGCGTTTTATATTGCCAGGGTCTATTTTAGACGTGCTATGCGTAAGTTCTAGAAACACACTAGTTGTACGCATGGGATTGCGTAAAACATCCCCTCCACCTTTCCACGCCGATCTGGATATTGCAGCGCAGATCGACGTTGCGTCGGACGCGTGTGATTGCGTTGCATAACGATAAGTGTTCCTAATGCATAGTTTTTCGTACAAAATCAAGAGCTCAGATGTCATAATTCCTTGCATACGTTGCGTACGTGGGACCAGTCTGTCTCTGCCATAAGCCCCTATTGGATCAGACTGAGTTAATTACACGTGTACGTTATAGTCAAGTTAAACCTATTAAACCTCATTTGTTTGTTACAATTCTTATCATTTTATGTTTATGTCAATATCAATAACAATAATTTTATATGTGATGTTTTAGTACTATAGTTTTAATTGTTTTGGAATAATTTAATTTAGTGTCCTATTGCGAACATAAAGATGGTAAAAAAAATTTAAGCGATTTTAATATAATAAAATATTTTTAGGATAGATTTCAATATTTCTGATACATACCGACGTATTCATAATTATTCTAACAAGTTTTTGATTAATGAGTTGTCAAGGGCTGCAATAGGTACCTACGCCAAACAATCGCTTCGGTTGAACTAATTATTACAAGTGCAGACAACTATTGTTTGAATATCCTATTGGCTGGCCTGTGTCTATAATAAGAATTGATCGGGAACGATGGACATAAGTTACCTATTTTAAGACTTTGAAAAATATCTGTATAAAAAACTTTGCTATTTATAATGATTTCTTATGTTAACGCCAACACTACATATTGAGTAAAACTATTTTTACGGGTTTTATCTCGTTTTTTTAAAATTCCCGATGTTTCGGGTGCTTTGCAACACCTATGGTCACACGGGGAGACTGAGGTGTTTGATGTCCCGATGTCATTGTTTTTATTTTAGTGCGATCTACGTGTAATGTTCTTACTTTATCTTGAAGCCTTGCTGTGGTATGCTTGAGCTTCAGCCAAACGATAAGCTTGGAATTAAGTATGTAAAATTTAACTCGATGAAATCCGTAAAAATATTTTTATTGAACTATGATATTGTTTAATAATGCTATTTGTGTGGCAGTTTTCTTAGGTGAAGTATGTGTCCGCATTATACCATAGGCTGAAATATAATTTCTGGTAAACTACATACAAGGAATTAAACTTACATTATGTACATCTACCTACTACTTAGATATCAAGAAAGTATAAAATTGAAATGATTTTTTTGGGAAATTGCAATTATGATCATCTAATATTATTTTGTAATTTATAGTATGCAGTAACCTTGTGTTTGATACGTTAAATTATGATATTATCAAAATGGTATCACAAAATCAAAAAGTGAAATGTTTACGTTAAATATTATGTCAAAGCAATTATAAGTGTAAGTTTATATTTTTTATTATCTTATTAATAAGGTATTGTTTAATACTTTATGATATAAATAATGTTTCATGTGTTAATATTTAACATTAATGATAAAATTATTAATTTAAAAATATACTTGTTTAATAAAATCAGAACTTTTACTAAAACCTTAATCCGACGACGTAATGAGATTCACCAACCGACCAAGTTCGCAGTCTAATGGTCTAAGCCATTTGCGTTTCATTGGTTACGAATAGGTTAGAAAAAGAGATGAGTGATATTTAATGCTGCTTAGATAATTACACCATTATGAATCGAATTTGGTCATCATTATTCGTACCGTTTATCATTACAGCCCATCGCAAATTTCTGTATTTCACAAAACACAGTCCTGAGCCATCTGCCTAATACAACATTCGACAAATTCCTGCAATCCTGCACGTCGTACCAGCGTGTGGGAGTGGCTTATCCCTTGGAGGATTTAGCTCACCCTTCTCCGATCCATGTATGAGTGTACTGTGGGGGGGAGGGCAGCTCCCCTCCCCCGGATTTTGCATGCTTAAGTGCCTAAACTGTCGTCGATACAATTTTATTTGAGTCACATTATGAGTGTTGCAAGTAGGTCTGCCACCTTTTTTTTTGAACAAATATAGTATTTTTCTCAAAAAAAATGTAAAAACATAGTACACATTTATTTTAAATCTTTATGTGTTTCTCCATATATACTTGTTATTGCTCTTTGCTTTGGCCATGAATGATTGATTATCTTCAAAATAATTATAAGAATCAGCAATTTAGATTCATTTTAAAATAAGTGACTCTTCAGAAAAAGGAATTACTGTCCTCTTTCTTGACGCAATTGTACGAGTGTTTGACTTGGACATAAATGATTGTCGAGGTCATGGGTACACAATAATGGTGTAAACATGGCAGGAAAATTAAAGGTGTTCAAACCAGAATTTGACTCGATATTCTCGGGCATTTTTCAATGGTTATTAGAATTTAATTTGCTCATATTCGCGTAATAAATGTGTCCCACCCAGTCTGTGGAGCACCTCCCACCCCTTCTCTGTTGCATGCACTATCCTCGTAGCCATACTCCCAGTTCCACCACACCCAACATCACTACACTAGGAATGACACACCACTCTCGATAATACGACACGTGTTTTGCCACTACACAAGGCATCCACAGGTTAAGTAGTTTGCGGTGGCTGAAGGCTCAGTGAGCGGCGAGCCGAAACAGTTGCTATTTATACAACCCGCTGATCGACGAGTTGTACAAATAACAGCGTGGGAAGTGCGGAGAGAGTGCTAGGAGGAAGATAGTGTCAGTCTCCACAGAATCTCTACTTCATCTGAGGATACCTCCTGTAGAGGCGAACCACATGCCGTATTATCAAGGGTCGTGTGTTATTCCTAGTGTGTTGGTGCTGGGAGAAGTGGCACTGACAGTGGTGGTGCTGAAAGTGGCAGTGCTGGAAGTGGTGATGAAGGGGATAGTGCACGCAACAGAGGGAGGGTGGGAGGTAAGTGCTCTTCAGCCTGGGCAGGATATATCAAATGAATGAGCAAATCAACTTCTAACAATTTAAATGTAATGGATTTCTGTAATGTAACGCCTGATTCTTTTACGTTAGGGCACACTGAAATGATCGGGAATAGAGTATTTCGGATTAAGTTACAAAAAAAACCTTTTTTAGAATTTGGATACTGGCCTCTTAGAATCTTAATGACATTCAAACAATTTAAAAAAAAACATTTAAAAACAAAAACTATGTTGGTTAAAGTTGACACATCGTTAACCGAAATGTAGCTCACGCGTGAACATTTCCGTGCCATAATTTGTCACAATTTCCTCGCGGCTTATCTCAATATAAATGTCTCCACGAACTTGTTTCGATTTATGATGTTGAAGCACCGAGTCCAACGACAATATACCGCTGGTATGCCGAGTTCCGACGCGGTCGTGTGTCGCTCAGTACTGTTTCTTCTGCAGGTTGACCAAGAACAGCGGTCACGCCCGAAAACATCGCAGCTGTGCGGACTGTTAGATGACCGTCATATGAGATACGAGCAGATTCGGGCTGTTATCAGTATCGGAATGACTACAATTCAGTCGATATTACATAATGAGCTGTGTGTAAGAAAGTTAGTTTCCCGCTGGGTTCCCCACAATTTGTCCGAAGAGCAAAAGGCGGCTCGTGTAGATTGGTGCCGGAATACCCTGCAACGCTTCAACGGAGGGTAGTCAAATGCCGTGTATAATATCGTCTCAGGTGACAAATCATGGATTTATTCATACGAACCCGAAACAAGACATCAGTCTGCAGTTTGGGTCTTCGAAGACGAGATCAAACCCACGAAAGTAGTTCGCTCCCGCAGCGTGTCAAAGAAAACGATCGCTACGTTTGTCTCGAAAAAGGGACATGTTGCTACAATTCCTTTTCAATTTCCAGAAACGCAGAACGGTTACCGCTGAGTGGTATATCAAGGTTTGTGTGCCAGAAATGATATCCGAAGTCCGAAAAAATAACCTGAAACCTCGCATCATCTTACATCACGATATTGCGAGCATACGGCTCCCATACGGCTCGGAAGACAAATGATTTTTTGAAGCAGGAAAACGTTGAGCTGATGAGCCGTCCTCCGTACAGTCCTGACCTGAACCCAAACGATTTCTTTACATTCCCTAGAATGAAAGATTTACTAAGCGGTCAACGGTTTGAAGACCCCGTAGCAGTTGTAGAAGCCATTTTGTCAACATCAACTTCAGACTGGAATTACTGTTTTAATGATCGGCTTGCACGAATTGAAAAGTGCATTAAGTTGGATGGAAAATACTTCGAAAAACAATAAAACACAATTTAGCTATATCGCGCATGTGGTTTTTCTTATTCCCGATTATTTCCGCCCTTCATATGTAGGTGCAGCGTGGCTCTACCACGTGTGAACTTACTTACTTATCTTCACGCACAATCCCTAACGGGGTAGCCAGAGAGAACAGATCGGCCCAAGTGTCACGATCCTTACGTACCTCTTTCGCTTCTTTCAGATTCATTATCTTCTTCATACATGCACGTCTAGGTATCCGAGTACTCT
>DWHP01006357.1:0-11453 GCA_018247895.1 Parnassius honrathi | reverse complement strand
TATATATATTATAGGAATCAAATATATACATCAAAGAATACATTAATGAAAATAACCCCTAGGAATGAGGTGATCGCCAACATGCTAGTTCTATTAAAATTCGTTTAAAAATTGTACAAACAAAATTATTGGAAATTGAAATATCTTTAAAAAGTCCAGCCGTGTTTTTATTGGTGTTTTTAGGCAGATCTATTTTCCGAACCATTAGTAAATAAAAAAATTAAATTCAATAAGTATTATGTAATAATCTATATTGAAATAAAAATCATTCATTTCATTTCAAATCATTTATTTTATTTCATTTCATGCACCCGGTGGCGAATCGTCAAAGACTGCTTCTAATATCGTATAATTTGGAAACCTCGCAATTAATGTTAATCAACACTAATTTGATCGTATGACAGAGTTAAATATGGAGAGTATAATTGGATAATTGATATGTAACAAATATGATATGTTCCGTTATTAACAAACTAAACTATTTTAGAGTTTCTGTTTATTTACTATATTAATAGTAAAGCTATCTGCCATTTTTTGGACTTTCTCATCCATCGATCCATCGTTCACAGTATATAAAAGTCCACTGCTGAACATAGGTTTCTCCCACAGATTGTCTCATATTGGATTTTGCCATAGTTGCCACGCTTGCCGGGCGCGTTGGCAACCGTTGTTAAAAGGAAGATGCTGCTGGCCATCACCTGTTCTAGTTTCCCTCTGTCGCCTGCGGACCAAGATTGAATGTCTCACACTCTATGTCTATACTGGCTCTGTACCCTTCAGAACGGAACAGCGGAACAGGCACCGCTATTTGGCGACAGAAATATATAAGAGGGTATTACCAACCCAGTCCGACTGCTAGACAGAAAAGAACTCCCACCACATCGTACCCAACTAGTCCAGTTTTCGATGCGCTGAACAAAAAGAGAAGAGCTAAACAATTTACGCACGCACGTGGTAGAGCTATGCTGCAGCTATATTATGATTGTAGCACAAATGGGTCGGCTCGACCGGGGTAGGACCACGCTCTCACAAATAGCAGCGTAAAATATAAGCTTAATACTGTTGTTTCCTATGGTGTGTGTAGAGAATCGGAGGCTCTAGAGCTGATGGAGAAGATAATTAGTAGTAGGTAGGTACGTCATGTACCACGGATGCGTTTTTTATAGCATAAGGGTGACAACGACATTCCACCTGATGGTAAGTGGATGCTGTGGCCCATATACATCTACATTTATCTTCAGTTAAGAACTAAAATGCAGATGCGTTGACTACCCTGAGGACTGGGATGGAATGTTTCGCTTCCAGTAAAAAGGGTCTCCATTAAGCATTAAGCTGCTATTTTAAGCTGGTATTCTGTGAGAGCGTGATCCTAACCCGGTCGAACCGACCCATTCATACTGCAACCACAATACAGCTGCAGCGTGGCTTTGCCACGGCCATCTGCTACTGCGGTCGTCAACCTGCTTGCGTGGCGATTGTGGCCCAGGTCCAGTAGTGGATTGTTTCGGGCTGATACAGAAGAAAAGATATTAATTTTAATTCCGTATAGTTATAACACAAAAACATGTTTTGATTCTACAGCATGTAATTAAATATTAAACATAATATAGCTGCACCGTGGCTCTACCACGTATAATATACGCCCACTGCCAAATATGGCCCCTAGACTTAGGGAATAATTTGCCGCAATCGCCACGCCGTAAACGAGATGGGTACAGCACCTTACATCGAAAGCCGATATATTCTTGGTATTTCTCTTAGTCTCTTGTTACGACACTCTCACAGAACTAAATGAGGCGACACATTCTCTTACACCGTCATCACACTCCAACTAATTGTCAATTTAATTTAATGTGGTGAAATTATAATTATATATCAAAGCGACACATATTTCTTCTAATAAAAATGTTAAAAATGGTAGATAAACAACCCATATAACACATTCCGTTGGTCGTCTTTTATGGCCGCCGCGGAGAGAACGGCAGCTGCAGCGCTTTATTCTCAAATTCCAGAACAGTAATAAATAAAATAATTGGCATTTTGTATTTCCTTCTAAATCAGTAATAAAATCAAAACAGTCACCGAAAACTACGAGAAAACAAAATTGTATCAATGTCTGTCTGTAACATGCTGAATACAAAGTTGTTGCTACCGAATACCAACTTCACGACTGACACCCAGAGGGTAGCCAGAGACTACAGAATTTCAATTGACACGATCCTAACACACCTCACAATCACCTCAAACCCTCTCAGAAACGAGGGGAGGCCTGTGCTCAGCAGTGGGACGTATATAGGCTGTAACTTTACTTTTAACACACCTCTCTCGCTTCTTTTACTACCATATATTTACTCTTATTATTTAGATTTCTGTGACGCATACATATGCTCGTCGGTTAAGGGTACCATTACTTTGGCCCATCTTCAGTATATCTCCAATTTGTTTGTCCAATGTGGACTCTACACCTTACTTCTGCAGCATAAATTTGCTTTAAATAATTTTTTCCTCATTCATTCCCTCCACGTGCTAAAACCACCGAAATATTCCAATATCTTGCAAACCACAGTCTTCTCTTATCACACAATTTCTCACCCTTTCTTTCACATTCACCCCAAACACAGATCTTTGTGACCACATTTCTGCAGTTTTATTTTTTGTTATAACATAACCTAATTTTTTAATTGGGAAACTCTAAACAGTTATCTTTATAGATAAGGTGACCAACCGAGTCGGTACAGTCCCGCAAACAATTATTTAATGATAACCGCAAAAAAATACAAGCTAACGCATTTCAGGCATTAGTTAAATTTAATAATTTGCGCTAATCCTAAATCTTTGTTTTGTGCGCCAAAACCCAGAATTAGAAATATAATTTCTTTCAGCACACCGACATACCTAATCCCCAAAATATCCCACTTTGACTTTCCATACAGTTCTGATCGTAGAATAATTTAATATTATAGTATTCTATGGTTCTCCTGTGTTAATAAAGAACGAGAATCGGAGATCCTCATTTCATCTAAGACCGCAGTGGTGATACCGACGGAGGTAGATGTCTATAAGACACAGCATGCCATCTGCTGAAACGGCCCATAGTTATTTATATAAAAAAATTAGACGATGTAATTTTTGATGTTGTACATATGATAAGGTAATCTTTTCACGCTCTGCTTACCGATTTAGTTGTTTTTTTTGTAGCGATTAACATCAACAAGCCGTTCTTGTGGTGGCGAAAGAGATAAACATTACAAATACTCTTCCATCCTGCCAATACTTCTCGTAATCACCACGTTATTCAGGCCGATTCTCGATCGCAATACCAAACACTTTTCAGATTGATTTGATAAATTCAAGGATAAAGGCTGTTTGCCCATCTCTGGTTTGGAAATTTTAGGGCCGTCTTCAATAAAAGGAGGACATTCTCCATTCGTTTGTAGTCCACTGCTGAACATAGGTCACCCCCAAACAACGCCATCAGGCACGTTTTTGAGCCACCTGCATCTATCGACTTCCTGCATGTGTTACCAGGTTGTCACTTCATCTAGTGGGGTGGCCGCAAAAACCTTACTTCCCTATCGGTGATCGGTTCTTTGAACTATATGGCAGGCCCATTGCCATATAGATGTTATCGCGTATATCAACATTTTTATTTACCCGACGTTTCGAGCACTTTACAGCACCTACACAGCTACGTCGAGTCGCAGCTTCGTACCGATAAGCGCAGTGTAGGGCGACCCCCACTGGATGAAGAGACGACCTGGTAAAATGTGCAAAAAGTCGATGGATGCAGGTGACTCAGATCGTGTTTTATGACATTCTTTAAGTGATGCATATATATGGTCATCAGTGGACTTGATTGATTGCAAACTAAAGTGATTAAAGAAAATCCGTCCCGTTATTACAAATATCTGTGTTCAGCCACGGACTGCTATGGGCTGCTCAAAAAGAATACGTAATCAATAATCTATATTGTTTTCTTTAGATGATATAAAGTTATTTACACTAATATATTTTTATTTTACATTTTTAGGTCTGTTATCATCGGGCGTAGCTACTGGGATGGGGTAAGATCAAGCACGCACTCCAATGACTCTGTGAGCCAGTGATCGGCGCCTAAAAAGATGAATAGAATAGAACGAAATATTTTTTTATTCGAAATATAAATCACATCATGTATATAATTCCTATAGAAAGTCGTTTTCGATTTACCAGTGGTTCGGAAAAAAATCTCTGTCCTGGGAAGAACCAGCAAGAAACCCAGCGGATGGATTTGGTAATTGCAGACGTCTCGCAATTTTGATGTCACTCCTAAGCCGGTCTGATTTTTACGTCTACCATATAATACGTGATTACGACAACTAGGTCAACAACTGCCTAGTTGATCTAGTGGTTATAAACGTAATTGCTGATGGTGGATTAGTGATAAGGTCCTGGGTTCGAATATCGGGTCGGCTCAAAATCAGTTATTGAGTTTTTCTGTCAAAAAATCCTTAGTAGCCGCGTGGAGTTAGAAAATTAGCGACGTTTCACTCTCGTACCTTATAAAGCAAGAAAAGCTGTTGGTCATGCGCTAGATCACACTCTGGTCGTGTCGGACCCATCGGACTATGAGAGTGAGGGAATAGAGTGCACCTGCGTTTGCGCACGCACTCGGCCACTATAGCCCTATCCTGCGCAGATGGCTAGTCTTTGTTGAGTTTGGCTGAGTGACTGATATTCGGTCTGCGGGATATTATTTTAACACGAGGTAATATACAGCCATCTATCGGAGGCCACGAGATCTTTCTAGCGAAGCTTTTCGTCATAACTACTTTTTGCGACACCCATGAGATTTAATAAGATGATAATTTCCCTGACGGAAAAAATATAATTAGCCATGTGGTAGGTCACATCGTAAATTATAATTTTTACAACAAATTAAATTTTTTAAATATCGACAACCATGTCTTTAATATTTCATTATTAGATCATCCTAACAGTACACTATATCCTGAAATTCCTGACTTAATTACTGTCCCTATAATTTTTGTATAAAAAATCGATTAATTGCTAACTATACCTACTTGTTACTTACCCATTCACCCAAGATGAACTATACTCTTACAAAATAAAAGCATAATACCACTGTTTTGTTTTGTAGGTGAGGGGAATGTAAGACTCCTTTTACCAGTAAAAAGGTATTCCATCTTGGTCCTTACAGCTGACAATACATATTAACCATAAAGGATATATTATGGAGATGTATACAATATGTCACCATGATCGTCCCTCCGATCCTATATTATCCATGTACCCGTGCTTGCACATATATTTGTGAACAACCACTATCCTATAACCTTATTCTATAATCCAGTCCTGTGCATATGACTCATATCCGTTGAGACTGGCAGCACTATTGTGCTGTTGCATGTTGAGATCCACCTATCCTCAGCAAGTAGACTTTGTGTTTTATGTCTCCCAAGTATGGGACAAATCAATAATAACAACAATTTAATAAATAATTTTCAAACACTCTTCACTTAGAGTTATTACTTTGATCTGATAATTTTGTCTTACTTAATGTACATAACACCTATTCAATGTTCACATTCAGATATTTCTGAACAAATCTTAATCTTGTTCTAGAACTGGTTCTATCCCATACTACACTTAAAAAAATTTAACATATATAGATATAACAAATAACATATTTAGAATTTCATATCTGAATTTGGCTAGCAATGATACATCAAAACAGTGCCAACTGTGAAGCAGATAGAGACAGAGATGATTCCATTAGCATTCTGTTTTTATGAACACTAAATATAAAATATATAACATATTTTTCATTTTGTTGCACAGATTTTAAATCATACATGTATAGTCAAGATAAACCAATGCCTTTACGGTTGAGATAACATTGCATGACCATCACTGCAACACAATTTTATAATATGTTTGCGGCTTCTATATTACCTACCTCTTTTCTTGAGCTACATAGTCAATTTATGCAAGAAATCTTGGGCAATACCCAAAATATATACTGTACATTATTATGTATTAACTATATACATAATAATGTACAGTATATCATTTTGGTATACATATAGTAAATTACTCTTTAAATAACACTGATATATCCATTTTTTATTGTACAAACCTTTTCATTTTTTTAAACTTGTTTATTCGCTTATTACTTACATCTCAAAGTTCAATGCTGCACTTTAAATGCTGAAATAGAGGCTTTCCATAGATATGTGTAATGGTAATTACATGATTCTACATGTATCCTCGAATATAAATTCAAACTACAGATCCATTGTCACCCCTGAGCACTAATATAGAATGATTTGTTACCAGTAATAAGGGTCTCCAGTCCTCTACAGACATTTAATGAAGCACAGCAGCATTACGCTGTTATTTTAAGTGGGTATTCTGTGAGAGTGTGGCCATTCCCTAGACAAGCCAATCCACTTGTGCTACAACTATAATATGGCTGCAGTAGGGCTCTGTGACATATAAAAATTCTGTCCTCCTGTTTAGTTTCCCTCTGTCTCCTCAGTGTGGAGTGGCATATAATATAATAGCCTTTATGGGATTTTTTAACAGATTACATTTTCAATCAATAAAAAAAAATCAACAATAGAAAGTGACACAGCAACACTTCAAAACTCACTAGTTCTTAAACAAATAAACAGTTAAATCTACTGACAAGCCAAACAAAATAAGTATAAGCTTACAGACAACAGAGATGCAATAATTTTATCTGTTTTTAAAATATAAATGATGATCCCCAGCTAGGTATATTCTAATAAATCTATTTAAATACATTTATGAAATAATCTTACATCAATTCTTAATCTAACCAATCGTATATTTTTACATAAGAAAATATTGCAATTGGATTCAAATTTCATTTAGTTTTTAAATTTGTTTTTTTTTTAAATAGATTAATTGTTGGTAAATTTTGAATATATGACAACACCATAAGAACAACATTTCAACAAAATTGTAGATGTATTGAACTGCATCAAAAGAAAACCTTTTTGAATAAATAAACGGAGTAGGTATGAGGTACGCAGGTGATTACAAGATAAATATTGGTTAATTAGTTCTACGCGCTACAGTTACACTCAGTACTCCATATATTCCTATAAGTAGCATATTAGCCCTGACATGCGAACAAAATTGCGTTTTTAAGTATTACAACATTTATTATCAGATAAGTTAGAACTTGGATTTCTCTGTAAAGTTCGCATTAATGATGGCTGCTCTAAACGTTTTAATTTATTACAAATTTAGACATTTTTAAACTTCTATTCTTTCCCCATGATTAATATTCCTTTAACTGTTGTAATAATATGAAAAATCATCACCAACAAGTTAAAAAGGGGGTTAAATATCGATCATGCTCACCACAACAAGACAGCCGGCGAACTTGAAATACCGAAACGATTCTTCTATTTTGACCACGTTTTAGCACAATATGTTCACTAAAATACACAAACAAGCACTTCACTGTAGCTGAATAAGGATAACCAATCGATTATATATTTTTTTTTCAGTCATAATATGAACAAAACATTCACATTGTTTTCACGAAGAAAAACTATTACACGAGTATGACACTGAACACTACAACCGGCAGCAAAGACGTACTGTTAGACTAAATCAAATCCACAAATCCACCAACGAGCTTCGTCAGTACTCTGTATTGACTTCGATAACTTCGGTTTACATTTGGTATAATCCTACCAAATGTTATATGTACTTAATATGCGCTATATCTGTTCATTTTATTGCATATTTGTAGCTGTCGGGTTATATACGTTCCATCTAGCGGTAGTAGTAGTAAGTAACATGCTATTTCGTACATTTAACTTTGAAACTGCGACATCTATTGACATGTGGTAGATGTAGAATATTACGGCCATATCTTTCTTGCTGTGGCATCTAGCGGTACATTTGAAAAATAACGTAACTACGTACGTATTTTAGTTTAAGAATGTCCAGTGAATGACGTTTAGATGTCATTAATGTAACAATGTAATGTAAAAATGTATAGAAGGTCAGTATAATTGTGACTCTCTAGTATATATATAGTAATCCGTGATAGCGACTATAGTAGTATGCAGGTGGCTCAGGACCGTGCTTTGTGACATTCCTTGGGGGGAGACGTACGTTTAGCAGTGGACTTGTGAAGGGCTGTAACGATGATGATGAAGCATTCCATCTTAGTCCTGTGTTTTAATTTGGCAGCAGGTGCTTATGTGCTGCAGTAATCATTGACCATCAGGTGGAGTGTAACTTCATTTGTCATTTTATTTATCTGAACACATAATTAAATATAATACGAAAAGTAGTTGAAATAATATCTAAAAATGTCGTCAACATTGTTATTCCAGATCATAGTTTAAAAAGCCCAATGAAAAACCGAATTGATAATAGACTTGATTAAATAAAGAAAATATTGAACCAGCGTCCTATTTACGATATCGGAGGCAATGGCGCTAATAGATCTTAAAACAACGTCCTCCACAGACGAGAACGTTCCCAAAGATTCAAAACAAGTGATTTCTTTTTTTCTAGTCGTAAACTCTCTGAGAAGAACCAAATGAAAAAAGGCGTCTCTAAAACTCTAAATGAACGGTTTCGGTAACTTCCGCCCGAGGTGACCGCTGGCGACGAGAGTATTAGGGTGCAAAGATAGGAGCGAAAGAATACGTGGAGTCGAAAATGTTGGATTTGAAAAGTGAAAGCTGACTCATTTTCCTTAATAATAAATACATGAGAAAATTTTAAGAAACTCCTAGTTGGCAACAAATTAAAACTTAAATGACTTTTTTATTGAAGAGGCTCTCTCGCATTTTTTAAAGCAAGAAACAAAAGTTGTATGAATTTAACTATTTTCTCTTGTAACAAGTAAAGTTTTCTGTGTGTAAGTGTAAACTGTAAATAGTCAGTTTACATAATTGTATGCGTCATCACATTTCTGAGCACGGCCCTACTCAAATTTCTGAAAGAGTTTGAAGTAAGAAATTGTCATAGAGTAAAATCGTCATGCTCCAAATACGTAGAATTCACGTGACCTCAAAATATTTCAAAATTATTTCATTCTCATTGTAATTTTTAGAAATTCAGAATTCCTAATGTTTTTCTTCACCATGGAACACATGGTAAATCAGCATCAAAATTGCAGTGAACAATTTCAGTGGATCGGCAGAGATTTTACTCGGGTTAAGCTCGGTAAAGCACGAACATTCTTATCATTTAAATAATCATCTAATTTGTAATATCCTTTATTCAAAAGAACGCCTTTTATTTGCGCCTTGAATTTATGCAAAGGTACATCACGGAATCTTATTATAAATAGTTTTCAGTTTTACGAACCCATGAGAAAATTATAGGTATCATTCATTCTAAAAGGTATGAAAATAGTTATATAGTTATATACGACATAGCCCATCAGATCTACTGATCTGTTTGTTGTGCCGGCCCATTGTAACTTTAACTTACTAGCTAAAGTAGAAATGGGCTGGTTATAAAGCTAAAATAAATGACAACCGATGGGGAGAAAGCGACTCGAGTCATACCCTCGTACCGGTAATCGAGAGCAGCCCCCCATTGGATGGAATGACGACCTGATAAGAGATGCAGGAAGTTGATGGATGCAGGTGACTCAGGACCGTACTCTGCGGCATTAGTTGGGGGAGCCCTATGTTCATCAGTGCACTTGTGGTGGTCTGTAAATCTGTAATGATGATGGTGTTGACGACTTTTATATAATGCATATTATTTAACTTTATTAGAAGAAGAATAATTTTTTTAATTCATGGCATGCTTTTTATCTACTACGTGCTATTTAACTGCTATTTATTATGGTAGAGCTACGCAGTAGCTGTATTATATAGTTGTAGCACGAAAGAGTCAGCTCTACTGGAGTAGGCCCGCGCTCTCACAGAATACTAGCGTAAAATAGCAGCGTAATGCTGGTGTGTTTCGCATGGTGACTATAGAGGTTCATAGACCCTTTTTTACTAGAAATGAGGCATTCCAACTTAATCCTCGGGTCTGACAACGCATCTGCGATTTCATCCTTAATTGAGGATAAATGTAGAAGTCTATGGGCCATAGCATTCACTTACCATCAGGTGGACTGTGTGCTCTTTTATCACCCCTATTCTATAAAAAAAATTACTGCACACTTATACTGTTTAAAATATCATAAAGTAGCTGTCACTCGCCCGTTTAAACATGATGATAAAAAGTATATAATTATCCTCTGTCCTATTCCAAGTTTACTTGCTATTCGACTTTACTTGCTAAATTTCGTTACAATTCGTCTAGCCATTCAAGCGTGACTAAACAGTAAACATACATCCAATAGACATATTTTCACAATTATAATATTAATGAAATATACTAAATACTTCAGTTTTGCATGTACATCGCAATTAACGTGGTATGGCGGCTACTGCCCTACTACCCCCACATCATCTCGTGGGTGTTCTAAGAAGCGACACAGAGAAACTGTTAGATGGGCAGTAGGATATTCTTGATAACAGCTCTGTATAATAAAAAACTACGATTGCCAACCGGCTTACCAAGCGTGGCAAATACGGCGGATATCCCCATGGGGAGGCCTATGCTAAGCGGTGGACTTTTGATAGCCTATATATACTATATATATAACTAAAGAATTATTTTTTATATCAAATAGCTACTCCATACCGTTTGATATAGCCGGCGTGAAGAATGTTATTAAGTGGGTGAGCTGGACAAAAAAAAACAAAAATA
The DNA here is from genome assembly GCA_018247895.1 of Parnassius honrathi. NCBI lineage: Eukaryota > Metazoa > Arthropoda > Insecta > Lepidoptera > Papilionidae > Parnassius > Parnassius honrathi. The sequence continues at coordinate 677 of DWHP01006357.1, read as the reverse complement.
TCTCTATCTATCCACCTCGGACGTGATAATTAGAGATATTGAGCCGTCCCGAAAAAGCGTCACGGAAAGACACCGTCCGACTAATATTTATATCTCACAATTAACGGCCCATTATAGTTGAGCAATTTAGTGGTTCATCCCTTTACCCTTGCCCTTTTTGCGTTAAAAAACGTTCAATGGCTCTATTTTACGAATCTGCGAAAATAAAATTTTCTTAAAAAATAAATATTGATAGTAGATACATTATTGTAAACAAGATCGGATGATAAACGAAGGTATAGTCCATCTTATGCTAAGTGGTCGCTGTGGCCCAAAGACATTTATTTTCAAAAATGATTCAACATTTAGAAGTATTGTCACTCCGGATACACAAACTAAGAATAAGATTTTATCTTACTAACTAATGCTGAATCAAACCGACCCGTTCGTATTGCAAAATCTACAATTTAACATTGTATCCCCTCACAAGTCCTCTGCATTCCGCGGCGGTGTTTGAGCTTTGTGCCTCGGAAAGCCCGTAAAGACGTTGATCGTGCGCCTGACCCATAGAATACTATAATACACAATAGAATGGCTATCAGCCTTATTTTGTACGACGATAGGCGTCGCCGGGAGCACACATACAAACAATTACGTCGTATTATCAGTTAATCACTACTACAAACCCGATTCGCTGT
>DWHP01006356.1:0-11453 GCA_018247895.1 Parnassius honrathi | reverse complement strand
TGGGTGCTGCCATCTGCTTGGGACCCTATAATTAATAAAATTAAATCCAAACCCAAGCATACCACTGCAAGACTTCAGGATACTATAAGCTCGTTTTGCGTAAATTGGACCAAGAATTAATAATTAAAAAACTGAAGGTAGCCGGACTAACTATCACATTGGGACGTCAAACATCTCAGTCCCCCCCGTGACCATGGTTGCTGTAAAGCACCCGAACCGTCGGGATAATAAAAATAAGTTATAAGTAGTAATTAAACGCGATAAAATCCGTAAATAATAGTTTTATTTAATCGTTGTAGGTTCGAGGGCTAATAATCTTCAGCTCACAAGATGTTGCTAGTTGATACTAAGGTGTTTTTTTTTGTTACACACTTGTCATTTAATTGAAAAGTTAGTCTTGATGAAAAGTTCATCAGTTTCTTAAGTTCTGATATAAAAATAAATTAAAAAGGGTTATAATGTGAAAAAAAATTAAAGAGCAAACTACTGAGGCATTGTTTTGTGTATTAATATAATAATTTCCGTACTATTAGTTATATTTTTTATTAATTGGATTAAAAATAAACAAACCAAACTACAGATATTCATAAAAGTAAAAAATAAAATAAAACAGGGTTATAATGTGCAAAAAAAAATTAAAGAGCAAAAACCATTGAGGCTTTGTTTTGTGTATTATTATAAATTTTTTAAACTCTATTTTTAAGTGGAAAAAAGTCCTGAATGCACTCATTGTAGTTTCTTGAAATGCTTAACGATGGCGTGCATCTCGGGCCGGATGTTCAAGGCCTCTAATTATTTGTAATAGTATTTAAAATTATATGCGTGTTCTTAAATACGACGTGTTTTAATATGTACAACTACACGCGACTTCGTCGAGGTTTTATTGTTGCAAACATTGTATAGAGTTATGTAAGCAATTTTTAATAGTCTTCTGATAGACTTGTGGCTCTCCAAAGTTGGAACGGTTTGTCGCAATGAGGAGACGCTGTGAAACCACACAGTTACTAAAGGTCATATGGTTGAAAGGGTGTTTTCAAAGTAGATTTATTTATGAATAGGACATAAGATTCTGTTTTATCATTTAAAAAAAAATATGATTCATTAATGACTATCATAAGTCCAAATTTAAACATAGGAAATACAATATTTATACTATCCTATTATACAAGCAATTTGTTTGTAATTGCGTTCCCGAAAACGGCTCTAATGATAATGATTTTGATGAAATTTACTGTGTGTGGTTTTAAGGGAGCGATAAATCGATTAGTTTGGTTTCTTTACTGAGAAAATTCATTTTATTCGTATTTTTGTACAATTCAACAAGCTTGACTTGTCCGCGTAGTATCACTAGGGTTGGAATATAATTTGTTTCGGCTAGACCGTAAGGCTACCACACGGCTCCACAGCTGGGCAAACATAAATTGTTATTGACTGTTAAAACGTTTGGTTTGCGGAGTTACGTTCATTTTTATGGCTCTTTTCGTGCTACGGGCTACGCCAGAGAAACTTACTTATTTGAAAAAACTCCTAAGCAGTGAATTGGGAGGGTAGAGGAGTTACCAGTATATAATATAACCAAGAAAAGAAAAGTGTATAGGGAAGTGATAGGGAAAGTAATTACTCTCTCACGGAACGGTTTGAAGATAATTACTGTTTTATTCCCAAGGGATCCTTCACCTTTAAAATTAAATACAGTCCATTGGTGTCGCTAGCGCGGCACATATTGAAGAATTAAGGCGCTGGGACCGGGACGACCTCGGAAGACTCGTAATCCCCGCCTGAACCTATTTGAAGAAAGGGAGAGGTCGACGCCCTTGTGTGTTGCTCCGTTGCGGGGTTCACATACGTTGTTCCCGAACCCAACGTAGGTGTCATAGGAGGTTAGGGAATCGGCTGCTGAACGAGCCGTGAGACCCTTCCCTCGTGGCTGTTCCCTTTCAATTGGTCCAGTTGGGAATTGGTTTCTTGATTATATTATGTACTGGTAGCTGAAAGAAGAGCCACACCTGGAGTGGGAAGTCCCCAAATTTGTTTCCCCCTCTGGTCGGTTGCCATCATGCTCTGGTCTGGAGAGCAGTGGGCGTTTGACGTCGAGAGCTTCTTCTCTAACGGTCGCTCACTTGTTGCTACGCAACGTGCCTTCCGCACTCGTTTTGAAATTCCTCTTCACAGACTCGTTCCTGGCCGTAATTCAATTTTGTCGTAGGTCCACTCATTTCAGGAGTGTGGAGGTGTCGCTAAACCCAGGAATGGATATCAACGGACCACCGGAACTGTCGAAAGAGTGAGGCAGTCAATTCTGCTTTTTCCTCGGCGTTCGGCTCGTAAACATGCAGCTGCTCGGGGAATTTCTGACACCACAGTTCGACGAATTCTCCATGAAGACCTTCAATTTCATCCCTATAAAATGGCTGTTCTGCAAGAATTAACTGAACGCGATTTTGTTGCGCGTCAAAATGCATGTGAAGTGCTGCATGACAACTTGCCTCAAGACGCGGTCGATTTTTCAGTGACGAGGCTCACTTTCACATTTTTGGCTGCGTCAACAAACAAAACATGCGTTATTGGAGTGGTGGAAATCCGCGTGAACTTCACCAGAAGCCACTTCATTGTGAACGAGTTACTGTCTGATGTGCGATATCGTTAATGGGAATAATTGGTCCTTCTTTTTTTTAATAAAACGAACGCTCTGTTACCGTGAATGTAGCTCGTTACAAGAACATGATCGAGGAATTTTTTCTTCCAAGCCTTGATAAAATGAACGTTAGGGACGTGTGGTTTCATCACACACAGCACGAGGCCCAACGAATTTGTTGCGACATCATTTCCCCGACTGCCTCATCTCTCTCATAGGTGATCTCCCATGGCAGGCACGCTCTCCAGATTTGGCTCCATGCGATTTTTATTTATGGGGTTATTTTAAATCCCTGGTTTATGTCGATCGACCATGGACCATAGCTCACCTCAAGAACAACATTCGCGACGCCATTGCCAACATACCGATTGATATGCTGCAAAGAGTGGAGACGAACTTGAGGAATCGCCTTTTTAAAAAAAAAGAATATTAATAATGCTATAAACATTACTAATAATTCCCTTTACCACTCGTGGTAAGCTTAAATCGCTTGTGTTACGAGTGGTTCACGCCAGTAGTCGAATGTCGCATTGGAACCCACAACCTTTTCGGTCCGCGCCCTCCCATTAGGCTACTGTCGCTTCTGCTTACTGACTTAATCAGTGTACGCACAATGGCAGTTGAGATTTAACCGATATCATTTTTAACACTGTACGAAAAAAACTTGGGATATTGTATTCTCAAATAAAAAAAGAATTAAAACAATAACTGAAGTACTTTTGTTTTTATTGACCTTTCAAATAAGTAAGTTTCTCTGACGCACCCTTTACTTACTACAAACTGCGCGAAAAGAGTTTGATTACGTACAGTATTATAGAAAACTATTGTCTTACCGATATAAATTAAAAAAAAACATATTCTGCATATTTTTATTTTTCGTGGAAACGTCTAAATATTTGTATGAAATTTTGGACTTAGATAACCTTTTACTTTACTAGTTTTTCTAGAAATATTAAATCCCTAATTTTTTTTAAAGCCGACGAAAGCTCGGTCGTTTTGGTACTCATATTTAAACAAGCACCATAATCTCGGAATACCACATATGGAAGGGTTTAAGGAAGCGAAAAATCGATCTAGTTTTGTTTCTTTTCTGAGAAAATTCGCGGTTTTACGCACAAATCAACAAGCTTGACTTGTCCGCGTGATATGATTGGGATTGGAATAAAATTTCTTTCGGCTATACCATAATGCTACAACACGGCCCCACAGCTGGGCAAAGATTAATTGTTATTGACTGATAAAATGTTTGGTTTGCGGAGTTACGTTCATTTTTATGGCGCAATTCGTACTACTACAAACTTAGATCATTCAATCCAATTGAGTTGAATGGTTTAAAGCTGCAAACTTTGGACAGAAAAAGTTTGATTAAATATGGTATTCTAGTAATCATTGTCTTACCGATATACGTTAAACGCTATCTAATACTTTTTAAATGATTCAAATTACATAAGAATATATATTTTGTATATTTTTATTTCACATGGAAACGTGTCTAAATATTTGTATGAAATTTTTAAACTTAGAAAATGTTTTAATTTACGAACTTTTCTAGATATGCGAAATCCCTGAGTAAGCTTTTTTCTTCTAAAGCCGACCAAAGCTCGGTCGTTTTGGTACTATTCTTTAAATAAGCACGATGTAATATTTATCGTTGAATAAAAATAACATTCGGCAACAGTACAATCTCAGAATACCACATATGGAATCTGTATTTGAGTCTGCGTTTAAGTGTTTATTGACACGGTTTAGACACTGTCAATGGCGTATTAAACGCTCGTTACAAAGCTCCTTTGATGCTTTCGAAGGGGGATGCTTAACAGGCAATTCACATTCCTTGAATTCACAGGCTGCTTCAGTTTCTTAATTTAGTCATTCTTATGTTTCTTTTAAAACTTGATTTATCTAAAAGTATATAACGCTTTTAAAGTGATCTATTCATTGAGACTAGAGTTAAAAAAGTGGTGTTAGTAAGAATATTAGAATCAAACTTTTAATTACTGCGTAATCATCAGATTATTATAATACGTCTGCAAAATTTCTGAATTTTCAATAAAAAAGGAAGAAAACTGAATTATGAAATTTTGTTCCATTCCATTTATTGTTGAGTGGTAGAGCCATGCTGCAGCTATATTATGGTTGTAGCACGAATGGGTTGGCTCGACCGGGGTAGGGCCACGCTCTCACAGAATACCGGCGCGAAATAGCAGCTCAATGCTGCTGTGTTTCACATGGTGAGTGTAGAGAACCGGAGACTCTTTTAGTGGAAACGAGGTTTTCCATCTTAGTCCTCAGCGTTACCAACGCATCTGCATTTTGATTGTTAATCGAGGATAGATGTAGATGTCCATGGGCCACAGCATCCACTTACTATCAGGTAGATTGTGTGCTCGTTTGTCATCCTTATTATATAAAAAAAATCTATAACAGCCTATAAAAAGGCACTTTCGAACTTGGGCTTCCCCCATAGATTGAATTTGTCTCCCCCTGTCTCATAGGGGGATTGTTGTCATAGTTGCTACACGTTGGTTGGCAACCATAGTTTTTTTTTTTTTTTAAGTTTTTATCACGACTGCTGCCCATCTCCTGTTCTAGTTTCCCCCTGTCGCCTCTTATTATAGCCGTGGGAAGGGGTAGTGGATATTCTAATTCACAATAGCATTTTCAAATCTAATAATGAATACATAAAAAGCATGTAAAAATGTGCTCTGGTTCTTCACACTCACCATTTTTTTATAGGACGAGGGTGACAAACGAGCACATAGTGCACATTTGGTTGCTGTGGCCCATAGACGTCCACATCTATCCTCGATTACGAATCAAAGTGCAGATGCGTTGTCACCCGTGAGGACTGAGATAGAATGCTTCGTTTCCAGTTAAAAGGGTTTCCCGTTCTCTACACTCACCATACGAAACACAGCAGCATATTTTACGCTGGTATTGTGTGAGAGCGTGGTCCTTCCCCGGTCGGGGCGACCCATTCGTGCTACAACTATATTAATAGTATAACTGCAGCATGGCTCTACCACGCAAAAAATTTTATCCTTGTAAACCTATATGATATCACTTCGGAAAGGATTATGCTGGGAACATCTAGCTAGCCCTGGATCGTATTTTGTGGCAATCTTTATGGAAGACCTATGTTCACTAGTGGACTTGTGATGGGGTGTAGTGCAGTGCACTATATCGAGAACCCATTAGTAATGTTTTAATACATTTTAACACGTTTTAATGATCCGCTTTCATTAGAGGTCTAGTGTTCAAATTAGGTAACTAAAGGTACAACTCCGTAGCCGACTACAGACAGCAGCAGCGAGCGACGTGTTGTCGCGACGCGACTGGTTTCTACGTGGTTCTATGAAACACGTTCCGCAGCCAGCGATACGTCGTTTGCCTAGCGGCAGACGACACTGTAGCACGACCGCAGATCAGTAGTGCCGCCAGCGCCCGAGTGACAAGACGTTGAATTTTTCTTAAAAAATGATGAACCGTATGTTCCCTCACTCTCTCTGCATTTAAACTTAGGACGTGGTGTTTTCGTCTTTTCTCTTTATACTTCATCTTCTTCCTCTTCTAACAAAAGATACAGAAATAAATCGCGATCGCTAATTTCGAACACGTCACATACCACGTCCCACTGAACATGGACTGCTGCCGTCTGCAGTCGGGTTCGGAATCGTGACTGCAGCGACATGACGCCACGACGTGTCGCTGCGACGTGTGGCGTCATGTCGCCTGCTGCTGCCTGCAGTCGGCTACGGAAGTACACCTTAATACTGATAAAAGAAAAACAGGGACGCAGTGTATATCCTTCCTATTCTGTTCATGAAATACCTATCTTATGAATTAGTCCAATATTGGAGTACGGAATGGTAGAGGGACAAACTTCGAATAACGCCTTTTTAATTAGACTATTCAGTCGGATCGGATCCACAGTTGTCCTTATCGCACTCGCGCTCGCAGAGCGACAGCGATAGTTTTTTCAAATGTCTAATTTTCAAAAGTCTCTCGGCCCGCATTTCCTCTTAAGGCTATGGTGAGGTTAAATAATTTCGTACTACATTTTAGTATCTCGTTAAATGGCGCTCGCTTTTTATCCGAATAAATTATAAGTAACAGACGCAAACAGTCAAATCACATGACGCAAGAGATTCCTTGGTATATGTGTAACAAGTTATGTGTTGTTTCAACAGTTTCGCGAACACAATAGAAAACTTCAAGTTGCGTTATTATGCGTTTTGTTGGAATTTAATTTGCATATAATAACACTTTCATTTTTCCGTGTTATTTTTTTCATAGAATAGGGTGACAAACGAGCACACAGTCCACCTAGTGGTAAGTGATTGCTGTGGCTCATAGACGTCTACATTTATCCTCGATTAAGAATCAAAATACAAATGAGTTATCACCCGTAAGCACTAAGTTAACATGCCTGGTTTCAAGTAAAAAGGATCTTCGGTTCTCTACACTCACCATACGAAACACAGCAGCATTGAGCTACTATTTTGTGTTGGTATTCTGTGAGAGGATGATCCTACTCCGGTTGAGACGACCCATTCGTGCTACGACTATAATATGGTTGCAGCTTGGCTCTACCGTGTGGTTGCGGTGCTGGCGTAAGACGTAAAAGGACAACTGTGAGAAAGGCAGGAAATCTTATAAACCGTGTAGTGGCGGTGTACCGCATATCGTCCCGTGGATGTCGTGAAACGTGAACGTGGTGATACCGCGCTGCAGCTGTATTGTGGTTGTTGCACGAGTGGGTCAGCTCGACCGGGGAAGGACCACGCTCTCACAGAATACTAGCGTAAAATAGCAGCTTGCTTGCTGTTTCGTATGGTGAGTGTAGAGAACTGGAGACCATTTTTACTGGAAACGAGGCATTCTTTCTTCCTCAAGGGTGACAACGCATCTGCATTTTAATTCATAACGGAGAATAGACGTAGATGTCTATGGGCCACAACATCCACTTACCATCAAGTGCACTCGTTTGTCACCCTTATTCTATAAAAAAGGCTAAAAGGAAAAACAAACCAGTAGATGGGTAGCAGCGTGTTTCTAAAAGCACCAAGGAAATTAAAAACTGAGGCAATCTATGGGTGGACTTTTGATAAGCTGTAGTGATGATGATGATGATGAAAAAGTCTTATGATTTCCAAAAGAATCCGCCTGCCAAGCCTCTTCTCTCCGCAACGGGAGAGGACAGTGTATAGCAGTAAACTTTCGCTTACTCGAAATATTATTCCTCAGACATGCAGGTTTCCTCAAGCTGTTTTCTCTAACCGTCGAGCACGTGGTAAATCAGCACTTAAAATCGCAATTAACAATTTCATTGGTACCGGCGGGATTCGAACTGGGGTTGTTCACGTACTGTGAAATTTACAGCGAGCACTAACCGTCTGAACTACGACGGCTCTAATACTTACTAATTTATTTACTGCAAATAATGTGTTTACCGGACTAAGAACGGCATCTATGATCATCTAAAACAAAGAAGAATACTGGATTTTATGTGTAGTCAAAACTCCAATCTCTACTATTGTGAATTCTGATTATATTATGATATTTTTAATTACTTTTTATTTTCCGTTATTATCTAATTTCTATCCGACTAACTATGTTCAGTTATAAAACGTATTTTATTATAAAATTTATGAAAGAATAATATGTTTAATAGAAAGTTTTTCATTCCGATCTAAACAGCTTATATAAGAAAATCGTTACATTTCATTGAGATTGTGCACATTCTAATAATTTAGTCGTTAGCGATAGTTGAACATCCAAGTCTCACAATTTTATTACGTGTTAGTCAGTTTTAATCAAGTACCTATTTCTTATATTTAAATCTTAGCACTTGAATCCATAACTTTCCCGGTGTTCTTACGCTCGTATTTTTGCATTCAGACACAACACAACAATGATTTAGATGATAACACATTATTAAACATTAAAAAGTATCTTATTCATTTGCAAAATCACCAAAATTCGTAGACAGGAGGGACGTCACGAGTTGAAGAGCATGGCGGCTAGCGTTTTCACGAAGTAATTTTTACGGCGCTATTTGGTTTCAAAAAAATTATTTAAAAATTACAGTAGTTCATTACACTCTAGGATTCATTTAAATCACTTTTTGAAAATGGGTGTAATACCCTATTGTTATTATATCATCTTTTTGAAGTGAAAATTTCTTTGGAATTCTTGTAATTTGAAACTTGATGAAACGAAAAATGAGACAAACATATACTTCGTAGGTTTAGCCCGCGAGAGAATGTGATAGCATACAGTATAAAGTCTTTGTGTGTTGCTTTAAATATATATATTTTTTAATTTTTATAAATTCTCATGTACAAGTACAAACATCCAGACCTGGAACAATAACGTGTATGCCATACAAATACTTGTACCGTGCGGGATTCGAACACGCGGCCCTCAGCGCTATAACTCATTGCTAAGCTACTGCGCCACGGAGCCGTCACTGTAAATATGGTTAAAATAATATGATTTATACCTGTTAAAATAAATATTTAAATAAAATAATTAATTAAAAAAATCAAAAACCCGACTGCAAAAAAGACAATTATTTAAAAGCAATGCACTAGAAAGATCGAAACAAGATTGAGAATAGAAAACGAAATTAAAATAAACTGTAAACATAGTAAACTCTACTTCGGTTTAACAGACTATATGAGCTTAAAAACCTAAGTAAAGTAGCCTAAGTAAAATATTAAGTTTAGCAGCAACCGGAACCCATTATCTTTCGATTTGTAATTTGCAATGGGCCCCGCCTAATGATCATATTACAATAATAAAATTATTATATCCAATCCATTTATAACAATCCACGATTTCATAACTTAACCAAATTATGTTAAAATAGTAGTGTCAATCAATTTTTGTTCGATAAAATTACTTTACCTATCGAATTACGTAGATGGCGCTATTAAAAAGCAATTTTCTGAAGGTTTCACTTCTACCGCGTGTGAACTGCAGATATGTTTTTTTAATGTAAGTGAAGATGAGAACCGAATACACCGTCGACGTACCTAATGGTATGCGAATGCTGTGAGCTGTGACCCACAAACCATCCACGATTCAAAATGGGTTCTAACTCTAACTAAAATCAAGGTTTTAACCTTTTTGTTATTAAAATGAAGTAACAGCATTTATTTATGCTGATATTTTATGCTTGTATACTGTGGAGCGAGCGTGAGCCTTCGCCGGTCGAGTCGACCCATTCGTGATGTAGAGAATAAAAGTTAAATATAATAATAAAAGTCAGTCGGGAATAAATAATTATTAAAAACTTGTTTTTTAATAGCACAGTTGTTGGTGATACATTTTTCCTTATTTATATTGTAATGTCATGACCAGATAGAACACGTAACGGTAAACAATGCTATTAGCTTGTTTATTACGAGTGTTTGCTCGCTTGATTGCTTCCGTGCGTTTCTACGACTGACTGTATGTATTGCAAGAATATTATATCTGAATAAGTCTTGATATTACTGTTTTTCTTTGTACATTATGTTGGTACTTAGGTTTTATTAAGATTTATTTCGTAATCTTTAGCCCAGGTGATAATATACAGTGTAAAAACGCAATTTCAGTTATCTTTCGCTGCTTTTTTAATCAAATTATAAGGTGATTTGAGAGAAAAAAAGAGTGAAATGAGATATTAGACACAAAAAGTAAAGGAGTTGAGAGATACAAGCAAATAACTCCTGCAATTATTAATTAAAGGAGTTACTTACTAGGACGTAAATAAGGGAAACCATCACTCAATCTTATCCTACGAATGTGGTAAGAGGCGACGAAGCGCTTCTGACTTTCGATAGAGAGCAAAAGTTTATTCGTCAAAACTGCGAGACGTCTAGTGTATTGTTTGTATAAGTTGATAATCATTTTTCCGGATATTCAATTTTATATATTGAAGATGAATGTAGAGTCAAAGAACAATTGGTAGTGCAGTCCGCAAAAGTTTTTAATGAAACTGTCGTCAACAGCAACAAAAAACTTATCAAAATTCATAACCATTGGTTACCTGTTTATCTCAGCATTATTCAAATTATATAATTATTCCGTGCAACCCGGTATGTGATCTTTATCAATTAATTGCGCAAATCGTGAGTAGAATCATTGTGCCAGTTATGCGATGCTCATACATCTACTCGTATTTATCCCCCGTGGGAACCGGCTGTGGTTAATTGTTAATGTTTCAAGTCTTGGCTTGGTATAACGCAGCAACATTAATTTTGTCTTATCTTCGTTGGTCTTGCATATTCTGATATTTAACTTATGTACTGTTCATTTAAAGAATATATAAAAAGTACTCTCTTTCTTACACACCAGAAATAACTTAATACCTAAGATTACGTAAGCAGTGTACAATGTACATGTCGTTTACAAGTTTTTTTTATAAAATAAGGGTGACAAACGAACACACAGTCCACTTGATGGTAAGTGGATGCTGTGGCCCATAGACGTCTACGTCTATCCTCCGTTATGAATCAAAATGCAGATACGTTGTCACCCTTGAGGAAGAAAGAATGCCTCGTTTCCAGTAAAAAGGGTCTCCGGTTCTCTACACTCACGATACTTTTTTACTGGAAACTTAGTCCTCACGGGTGACAACGCATCTCCATTTTGATTCTTAATTGAGGGTAATTGTAGATGTTCATGGGCCACAACATCTACTTTTCACCGGGTAGACTGTGTGCTCGTTTGTCACCCTTATTCTATACTAACTGTTACCCGCGGCTTCGCCCGCATGGTCACTGGGAAATGAACTATCCATTGCTTTTTGAATTGAAAGAAAACTGAG
>DWHP01006355.1:0-11454 GCA_018247895.1 Parnassius honrathi | reverse complement strand
ATCTCTAGTAGTCTAGTAGTTTTAGTATAATTTAAAATATAAATATATTTTAAATAAAAAGTAACAACATGCAATACAATAACATTGCAGTAATTTCGGGCACATGTTTTATTTTTTTATTTAATTTTGATTGTATCGGTCGAATACTTTAGAACTAAGTAAATCTCCGTTAAAAATTAAGAAATTCGTTGCGATTCAAATGTATACTTTACTAACAAATTGAGCATAACGCGGGTTCGCATTAATGATCCTTAAGAAGATTATGAGTGTTTGACAATAATCCGCTGTTTGCTAGCTCCTTTCTCTAGGATTATTAGGGTTCGTTCCTCTGGAAAATAGTAACGGACTTTCGTAGCACTTTTATAATATACTATCGCATTGAAACCAGATGTCTTGCTTCGTCGTCCGTAATCTATTGCGGTAGAGTATGTTTCGGCCTAACTAAGCCAATGGGCTTTATCATTTTCGGCTGCATTGCCCCAAAAATAATGCGGATTACATCACCACTTAAACTAAGGTAAGTGTTTGGCGTCTAAAGAAGTTGTCATAAGCCCTTTATTTCTTATAAGGTATTTCAAGATTTTTATGCAGTATTTACAAGCGAAGCTATTCAGCGGACTGTATTCAGTCGAACTTCATTTCTTAAAGTTTTTATTTTGTTATTGGTGTCTGTCTTTATTTTTGTTTTCATTTTAAATAATTGTAACAATGAATAAACATATTCTTTATTTCTAATTGTATAGGAATAAGAAAACAAGCTTTCCTTTAATTAGTATTAAGGCCATACAACAAGTAAGGCAATACAATACAAGTTAAACTTGCATCCCTACGTTCACCTTCTTATATAAATGATTGAGTGACCAAACCCTGACATTATTTCGCAACTAATTCGTAATAGAATACATAAACAAGTTCCGTACGAATTTATTCAGAACTTTGTCTTGAAGGTGGTCTGAAATTTGTAATATCAAAAGGCATCTTACATATTATACGGAATAACTTTGTTAATACTATAAACTTGTCCGAAAGTACTCCGTTTCCAGTTATTCATGTTATTCTAGAAGGATTTGTGAAGGATTGTGGCTTAAGTAAATTTCAAGCTGTTTCTAATACGGCAAATACTTAAAGCGATAAGTGGAAGGGAAAAATTTTAATATATTTTTGTGTAATCATCTCTATGTGAAATGAGAAAAAAAATTCTTCTTTTATTTAGTTTATTAAAAAAATTAAAGATATAATATTCTTCTTCAGAATCCGCTTCAAAATTCCAATGCAGGATATGGACCTCTCCCGTTAGGAAGGATTAGCCTTAATCGCCTAGCTTGGTAGACGGATTGGCGATCATTTTACTCATACTCATTCAATACTTACAGCATTGGCACCGACATTTCTCATATTTATACTACAGGTGAACAGCCAACATAATCCATGAGAATCTACCGACTTTAAAGTAATGTTGTCGATGCAATAATAAACTCAGTTATAGAAATTCGGATTCCTACTTGTGCAAATATCGAAGGGCAGCCCGTTAAACCCGGAAAATTGAGACTATTATATGACCTAGCATAAATTTATGAATTTAAGTATTCTATTTCTAATTGATACCATTAGCATGAAACATTTGGTGACGGTGTTAGTGAATCCACAACCCCATTCCGCCCTTCGACAGAGGGCAGCGCCATCATTTAGTGTAAGCAGGATACAATATTCTATAGTGTCTTGGTACGTATGTTTCTCCAAGTATCTAAGTGGACGACTGAAATAGATCACTGAGCTCTAAGTAGAAAATTATATCTTTTAAAGTTGCTTAGGATTCCTTTAGATATTTTAGTGCAATATCTACGACTGTCGGTGAAGGTAAAGCGCACACCAGTTGCACTACAAGAATGCTTTATTATAAGCTCAATAAGGAGCAGCGATAAACTTTTGAAATATCTGGTACGGCTACCAACAATCTGCTATAAGCTTATCGATTGTGTTATTAATTATCATGTGATCTGATATCAAGCGTTATTTTACGAAAAGTTGTTATATTATACTCCTTTTAAATTAATTTTAGCTAAGATCCGAAAATAAAAATTGTCTATATTACCTCTTCAAAAAATGGTGAGAAGGTTAAATACTTCTTTGACTTAATTTTTTGAACCTATAATGATAATAGCTTACGTCTCGCAGAGGACATACATTCGGGTCGATTAAGAAGTAAATACTCGGTTCAAAGGTCGCCAAGTTGTTGGCGAATATTAATATTAAAACAAATCGTAATTTTAATATTCCTATAAATTACTAAGATCTGTTGCAATCCTAACATTCTCCAATTACAAAGGATTTAACAAGAGTTACGTGAAAACAATTTAGTTCGGCAGGGGTGAATTGTAGGTATTTATTTCAGTAAATAGAACCCTGAATGACGGCTATTTGTTGTGCACTCGTCGCTCGAGTCGTCCGTCTCGCCCGTAAATAACATTTGAAGGGTATTTGGAAGCTTCCTTCTTTTGTGGTTTATTTTTCCCTCGCCCTTTCTTCCAAGCATATTAACGCTCATAAAATATACGAACGTGTAAATACTCTTTTATAAATGAATGTTAATTAAATGTTTTTTTATAACAGATCCGTTTGAATATCCTACAATTTACTTAAATTAATAAAAAAAAGTTTAGTTTAATTGAATTCCATTTACATTAAACAATTGTTCCTGCTGTGATTTTGTTGCTTTTTTCTTGGACGAATACTCTTGTATACTCTTAGAAACATTACATTGCATACTACTAGCCTACTACTTCATTACTAGCCAAACAGTTTTGAATGGTCGATGATTATTTGCAAAATTTATAGCACATAACATAATTGATAGAATCAGGCGTTATTTTGCGGAATTTAATTATAATAAAAATATTTAAATTTAATTAGCAACAATCCGCTCAATTAAATACAATGATGTGTCTTGCCTGGATTGAAGAGCACCTCCCGCCCTCCGTCAATTGCATGCACTAATTCCGTCACCACTAGTCCCAGCACCACCACTCCCAACACCACTACTCCCGGTACCACTACTTCTAACACCACTATTCCAGGATGTCGCGTCACAAGCGTCTTAGCGGTCAGCCGCCGTAGAGTCTATATCTCCTGAAGATGCCTCGTGTAGAGGCGAAACACGTGTCGTATTATCGTCGATGGTGTGTTTTTCCTGACATAGTGGTGTTAGTAGAAGTGGTGCCGGGAGTAGTGGTGTTGGGGGTAGTGGTGCTGGGACTAGTGGTGACGGAATTAGTGCATGTGATTGAGGGAGGGCGGGAGGTGCTCTTCAATCCAGGTAAGACACATCATTGTATTTATGTAATTGAAGGGATGGCTGCGAATTAAATTTTAATATCTTTAGCACATAATATATTTGCTAAATTTACTAATTTCCTTTGAAAATAAAAATAAAAAAGTCTAGCATAACACCCATACATAAATGGAACTGTAGAATGGGACCGTGCTGCCATACAGTGATAGCGTATGATAATCCACTACCCTATATCATCCAATGGGTGTCATAAGTGGAGACCAGGGGAGACTGAAACAGTAGATGGGCAGTAACATGTTCTTGAAAACAGCTCAAAATAATAAGATTTAGAAAATTTTAAACTACGTACCTTGGTCATTCACATTAACAAAAACAAAATGTGAACATTTCTACATGCATATTTCTAATAAATAAAACATAGATGGTACATTTACAGAATATTATTTTTTTAATTTGTGCAAAATATCGAGCATCGCTAATATCTCATAAAAAATTAAGATTTCGGTAATGAATTTCAATATCTATCATCCTAAGAAGTTTAGTCCTTATATTACTACGGCTTCTTGGCGCAGTGTCTTAACAAAAAGCTGTGGCACTGAGGGCCGCGAGTTCAAATCCCGCATGGAACAAATATTTGTATGGCCTATAAATAATTGTTCCGAGCCTTAGTGTTTGTCCTCGTGAAATTCGTGTTTGTAAACTACCTACACGATACAGGAGAAAATCTTAGTTTGAGGGTAACGCTTTAGAAACAAAAAAGAAACACTATTGCTTAATTGATTTATAAATTTGCGTTTGCCAACCAAACGTGCCAACCATGGTAAATAGGTCTTTGTTCGGTAGATTTTGATAGGCTGCGATGAATAACGAACGAACAAAATGAAACTAAAGTCACAGCGTCAATAATTTAACCAGTAAAGTAAAGTAAAGTTACAGACTATATACGTCCCACTGCTGGGCACAGGCCTCCCCTCATTTCTGAGAGGGTTTAAGGTCAAGGAATTGTCCGCCGCGCTGCCCCAATGCGTGTTGGCGAACTTCACATGCCTTCGAAAATATTTTTTTTTCTTTATTTCTCAGACATGCAGGTTTCCTCACGATATTTTCCTTCACCGCCGAGCACGTGGTAAATAGACAATAGAATAGAATAGACGACATATTTTCAAATATTCATATTATTTTTTCAACGTGTAATAGCAGCTTCGTATTCTTAGTGAAGAGAACTACAAACCATTTTTTCTGGGAACGCAAAAAAACGCATCTGCATCTTGATTCTTAATTGAGGATAGATGTAGATATCTGTGGGCCATAGCACCTACTTACCATCAGGTGGATGTGTGTTCGTGTGCCCTTGTTCTTTAAAATATATATATATAAAAGCGTATATAAAACGTTATTTTGTTACTATCAGCCAATATAGTTCAAATTTTGTACTACCTAATAATGGTGTTCTAAGAATTTGTTTTTAGACTTTCGACAGAATAAAAGCATAATCTAATAAAATATCTTGTTTAATGAAAGTTAATTGAAACATACCACCGAATTTAAATAAATGAATAAAAAGTATGCATGGAACCCTAATAGTGCAACTTCTCGCACTAGCCAGTTTTTAAGCTCGCCGCTTTAAAATTATTATGTGGTCCGCACGAAATGTTTCCTTTTTTTCCAGAAATTCACTTATCAATCATAATTCTGCAATTACAATACGCAAATATCACTACTACTATACTACTATCAGACGTAATATCACTTACCGCCATCGAAATTACAATCATGCAGATATCCGCCTCATGTTACTTTCGCTCCGTATTTTATCGTTCTTAAAACGTAATTGAAATTTAAAATCTTTTGTACACACGTTCTTATATTATATAATAAACTTACACCGAATCAGACTAATTTTACGAATTTTATCACGTTAATTTAACTTATTTTACCTATTTTGACGTCCCAACGTTATAGTTGTCCGGGGTATATATGCTTGGGTTTGGATTTAATTTTATTAATTATAAGATCCCAAGTAGATGGTAGAAGCCAGCCATCTTCTCTATTGAAATTTGGATGATTTTAATGTTAATAGGCTCGCGAATCATCATTGATAGGAATCGGTGTTCTTTTGTGAAGATTTGTTGTATATCAAATCTTATGTAATGGAGTTATAGACTTTCATTGCAAACTTTAAGCGCTTTTATATTCATATATGCTGATCGCTTTATCTGATTGCAGTGTTTTTGTCCATTTTATCGGTAATAGTTCACCACACAACCGTCACAGGCAATCGCACGATTTAAATCTGAGTACGGAAAATCGCGTGTCATAAACCTCCGTGATCCAAGTGTGCGCCTAAACGATGCCGTTACCGAATCGACTATAATAGGTGCACAAAAATAACGGCAAACAGCACGCGTGCGGAACGTTCATTTTAATTATTTCGTGATAATTTAAATAACATGACGGATGTGTCTATGTGTTGTAAATAGTGAGTACTGATGTAAGATTTTTAAACTATTACAGGAACCGCAGCATATTTGGAATATCAGTTGGTTTTTTGGGAATAAATAAAAAAGGGAACGTGTTAACGCAATTAAAAATGCTTTAAATTGTTGGAATATTATCTTACTTTAATAATGTAACCTATCAAACGAAACAAAAACTTCTCAAAAATCTGTCAAACTAAAAATCTCCAAAAGAGTAATATTAGTGCACTACTGCACCCTGTAGGTTATTTGTAATATAGTATTCCAAATTATATTCGTCTTCTTCCCTTTACAATTGCTTACACCTTTACTTAGAAATTAATAAACCTCTTATCATTGTACAGTTTTCATGTAGATGATCAATCTTATGTTAGCTGAAATGTAAATATTTTTTAACAAAATAGCCTACAATAACTATTAGTTTGTGATCAGTCTCAATAATCACAGATCAGTGTTTAGTTTAAGCTTATAATTCATAAAGTTACAGACACAGGCCTTCTCTTATTTCTGAGAGGGGTTCAGGGCAAGAAAGTGTCCACCGCGCTGCCACAATGCTATTGGCGAACTTCACATGTCTTCGAATTTTTTTATTTCTCCGCCGAGCACGTGGTAAATCAGCACTTAAAATTGCAATTAATGATTTCATTGATGCCGGCGAGGATTCAACCTGGGTCACTCGCGTACTGTAAAATTTACAGCAAGCGCTAACCATCTGAGCTACCACGGCTTATAGTTCTTGGTTAGGTATTATTCTTACAGTAATCATAGATATACAGGCCCGATTCATAACCACCGCAAGCATCGTGAACCCATTCGCACATTAAGTACTGTACCAATTCTTCCTCCTTTATCCTCGCCGTATTTTTCGTTACAGAAAAAACACTCGGCATCTTCCTCAGTAGGGCCTGCAGTCTCATTTCTCGTTGCTACATTATCGGACGACTCTATTATATCATTTCCAGAGGTAGCAATAGAATTCGAATCTGGCGATTTACTTTCTGTTATATTTCTCCTGTTTGTCTTTTTTATTTTCTTTCTAGTTGTGTGTGATGTGTTGTATGTTCTGTTCTCTTTATTGAACTTTGTTAACTGTACTCTTACATTGTCATTTTCTTAAGAGGAACTCGAAATTATTGTTGGCCTTGCTGGTTTTTGGCCTCTATTGCTAGTTTTTTTTTTTGCTGTTGGCACGGGGGAAATATGGAAGGGAGTGTATTTCTCTCCTAGTAACTGATGGTGCTCACTCAGTTTCATCGAAATTTACCAGTTGCTTAAGACTATGACCAGGAATAGTTTGAGGATTTTCATCCTGTTCTTCAAAAACTGCAGTAGCAGTCGCCTTGTAATTGGTTTCAGTAAATACATTTCAGTTAAACGTATATATGCCTCTAACTCTGAAACCATTTGCAGAATTTCTCCAGTTTGACACCTGATATAGGCTTTTCCAAATAGCTCAACAACATTATTTGGTATTAAAGGTCTATTCTCTTAGAAAGATCGAAACTTCTTTACTATAATAGGATTTAAGGGATCTCATGGAAGTTCGATCCAGTGGCTGAACTTTGTCGGTACATCGAGGTGGCGGACAGGATCGTCACATGATGTTATTTAGCATTTATTAACTCTATATTCTTAGTATGATTGTAATGGACTTCGAGAATCAAGAGCACCGGTGATGCTGCTGTTGGTTTTACATATTCTATGAAGTGTTCAACACTTCATTGCGCAAATATTCGTGCAGTGAGCCCTGCAGAACAGATCACATTGGTCATTATTTTTTCCCTTTCAGAGCTATAACTTTGCTATTTTTGTCTGGACTATAGAGAGACGAATGGTTCCATTTGCTCTTGCTTAAGAAGTTCCGGACGACTTATAGACAAAATTGCTGATTTCGTTTTTAAAGTCCCTTTAACCAGTATCTTCCAGCAAAGCAGTCCTTAAAAGGATATTTTATATTATTTTTATGGATAATTGCCATTGCCATACGCCAACCGCCTCAAATCCATTCCAGTCAGCTCATAAAATTCAACAGATTTTCAATATTTGTGTCCAAAACTGGCCTTCGACCTATAAGTCTTAGTCGAATTTTTATCATTAAGGAATCGAAAGAGTGTTGACCTGGGAATGTTGAAGTGTTTAGCTCCCTTTAAGTATCCCATTCTCCTTTCCCGAATAGTGGCAATAGCAGCGGATATTTCCTCGCTCTCCTACCTAACCATCAGGTGATGGTTACTTACCATCAGGTGGACCTGTACTTGCGCAATGTTGTCATCTCTAAAGAATAAAACAGAGGAAAATAATACTCACAAAACTATAGATCAAATTTGGAATTTTCCAAATTATGTTCACTTTCGTTAACCCAAGTTAATAACTGATATCCTAAGCTAAAACTCTATTTTATATTTTCAACTTCAGAAATATTCACAAAATTAGAAACTAATAAGGTCACTTAATGGTTTAAATAATTACCATGAAGATTTTACATGTCTTGTTGAATGATTAATAAGGATTACATTCTTACCGAAAAAGTTTTCAAAGTAAACGGTTCGTTCCCGTGTGGCTGTCAGCAGTAAAGTCAAGATGGTTCCCCGTATATATATCCCATAAAACACAGATGACGTTTACTTTAATTAAGACATCCGAGTCTTCCAAATTTGCTGCTGTATTTCATAATTACTGCACATAACTAATTCACAAATTTTTTGTAAATGTTGGTTGTCGCGATAGAAAATTATAATCATTTTATGGAAGACTGTGGCCTCCAGATAGTTGAAAACTATCGGCACGTTTAAAATAGTAAATCCAGCGACGGGGTGTGTTGCGGTCACCAATATTTTTGCCATGCTGCCTCTCATACGCTGCATAGCGGCCTACGGATCTTGTCGCATAGTAGCACCATACGTCAGTGATGTTGATTATTGATTATTAAAATAATCTTGGTAATCGATTACTTTAATAACTTCACTAACTACTTGACGTACATTAAAATTTTTCAGAAAGTCATAAAGGATCAGGTTAAGAAGTACTTTTATTGTTTCTTGTCTTCAAATCACTACGCGCATTCTTGAGAAGGTGGAAAGTCTAGATGAGTTTATAAGTCTGATAATAAAATCTCATACAAAATTTACATTTTCCAGCAGTATTTGAAATATATCGCCATGATAAAAATTGCCTGTATGGGGTATTGGATGGGATATTTATCGGACTACCAATAATGATAATTTCTGTTGAAAAGTCGCAGGTTAAGACTTTATGGGGTAGGATGGGTGATGGGTTCAAATGGTGGCTCGTGATTCCGAATCATTTCTTTAAATCATAAGGCTGTACATTCGTGCTGTCACTATTTAGAAGTAAAGCGAAACAAATGATAACAAGAGGTTAATTATATGTATAAGACTTTGAATTAAAAGAGTTTCCAAAAAAGCTAATTATTTATGCCGTCCATATCATTAAAATGTACCATGTTGATATTTTATTTGAATATGAAAACGGTTTTTGAATACAAAATTTTTAGACAATTATAAAACCGGAATTGCCATCGAGTTTTACGCTTAAATAAAGAAGTGAATTTTAAAATAAAAAATCCATTTACAAAAGGTGAAAAAACGTTTTGTAGCTGAAATATTAAGAACATCAAATAAATGTGTTTCCGCGATTTTTATCTTGCTATCAACACTGAATCATTTGGCATTTTATGAAATGTATATGAAACCATTAACATATCTATTCCGAGAATATTATTATTTAGCAACAATAAATATGTATATTTGGCGGAAAAAAAAGAAAAGATAAAGTTTTAGTCTGCGTTTTATCTAATAGCTTAGCTTTCTAGCGTAATTAAAATAAATTTGAATGATATTTACCGCTAAAACATAAAAAATATTAAATGAGACTTCTAATTTTTTATTGATTTACGTCTTTAATTTTGTCTTGCTTTCTTTGAGCTGGTTACTCTTTAGCAAAATAGCGAATAATGTAGATGAATTTCTTTAAATTTATTGCAATATTCTTCACCATTTCATGGTTCATCTTGGCTTGATATTGTTTTATCCTTTCATAAATAATATACTTAAAATAACGTTTTATAAACGTGTAAACACAAAAACCTGGTCATTATATGCCTGCTGTTACAATTGATTTAAAAAAAAGACTATAAGAAATCATGCCTTTATATGAACTTTGGCTAGGATTAAAATTTAAGAACAATCACTCGACAAACAGGACGTTGACTTTTCATTTTATGACGTTGGGCTTTAAAAAATATTAAACAAATTATGACGATTCTAATTGTAGTTTTTTACACGTTATTTGTATTACTTAGTGTTTAGTGCAGATGGTGAAGTGAAGTGGAGGGAGTGCGACACCTCACCGCACCGTTATACCAGTCACATTGGTTGCGACCGCATGGTAACGCCTTCCCAGCACGAGAAGGCGACGCCCGTATCAAATAGCTATACGGGCAAAGATGCTTTAATTACAGGTATTTGAAAACTAGTGATTCGCCCCAGCTTTGCACGACTTGATCACAAATCTTGTTGGAGATATTTTATCTAATATAGTAACTTACGTATAGAGAATATTTTTACATTTTGATTTTTTTTCGAATGTTTAAGACGGAAGGTTTACTTAACCGAAAAGTCTAAAATCTGTATTACATAAGTTATATACAATTTGCGTATTATCTTATGTCACGACAAGAAAATATCTAGTACGTCCGAAAATATCCAGAATGTAACAAAGTCCTGTTACTCAGTATCCACAGTCGCCTATATGACATAAAAAAAGAAATTGAAGATTTACAAGTAAACTTTTCTTATACAACTATACTTTCAATCAATCAATCATTTATTAAAGAAACGTTAAGTTTCATTTTCAACTTTAGCCTTATAAAGAGGATAAAAAAGCTTATAATCATTCTTTTCATTTTGGAATGTATGTGTAGTGTATAACAGACGCATAGTGAACACGTGGTGACGTCACTCCAAGAAAATTAAAGCTACCGGAATTTTACACACTAACAGGTGCCACATCGTATGTAAAAGTAGTACGTGAAAATACACCAGAATTTACTTATATTCGGTATTGTATTTTAATTATTTGATGACATTACAATACGATAGGCAATGACAATAGGTAGAGTGATATGTTCATTTTCTCCGAAAAGGCAAGAGGTGGAATTTATTTGCAAACAATTATGTTTTTTTTAATATGAAATCTCTAAAAGTACACACTTTTGTTGTGATTTCTGGTATAGTCTATTACGAGTAGCTTGTTTACTTCCAGCTACGTTATAGCGTCACTAAATAGAACCATATTAATCTACGTGGTAGGGTTTATTTTTCTTGTTTCTTGGTTATACTTTAGGGGTGATTCCATTATAATTTAGATTCCGAGGAAATAAATTGTTTAATGAAACTATTAAGACGAAATTTACATTATATTCGCATATATTTCTCCAAAGGAGTTAAAAAATTAACTTTTAATAAATATTAAAAAGTAAAATAATTTCACATTCTGAAGTCACAACTTTTATTCTTCTTTGCATTGTAAAATCGTTTTTTTTTTCTTTTTATTTATATGAAGTCGCCTGTTACTTTCATTAGAAGTTAATTCTTTAGCAAAAACCTTAAAGTGCATGTTTTTCAGTGGCTTGTTAAAGTTAACGAATGTGGCAACCGCGACTTATGC
>DWHP01006354.1:0-11455 GCA_018247895.1 Parnassius honrathi | reverse complement strand
AATTTAGCCGAATGGAACGCTCGTGTTATGTAATTCATAATGCTGTGTTAATCCCTAATTTGAATGTATGGTAGTGAAAGTTGGGTGTGCCAGAAGAAGCACGAAAGTAAAATAAATGCTGTAGAAATGCGGTCTTTAACCTCTTAGCTACCAAGCGTCCAAATTTGACCGGGGGTATGCTGGGACTGAATCTGAATGACAGGGTGAGAAATTGCGTGATAAGAGAAAAACGTGGTATTCAAGATGATGTTTGGACCAATATTAAGATAGAAAGGCTTCGGTGATTTGGTCATGTAGAACGAATTAACGAGGAAAGAGTGACAAAGCAAATTTATGTTGCAAAAGTGAGCGACAGAGTCGGGAAGAGATGGCAAGACGAAAATTTATCGACAAAGTATTGAAAATGTACCTTTAACCGACGACCGTGTATGCGTAGATATATTCATGTAATGGAGGCGAGAGGGGTGTGTCAGGATCGTGCTAAATGGAAGTTCGTAGTCTCTGCCTACCCCACCGGGCGACAGGCGTGAGCGTTTATGTCATGTTATGTTTACCACTTACGCAAAGCTTCGGATAATCATTAAATATTAATAGAACCCAGTGTAATTATGGTACCCTGGCGTAAGTCATGGTTGACTGCCAGTCCACCGGATGGTAGGTAAGTGGCTATTACGCCCATGGACACTTGCGACTAACGCGTTGTTGTCTATTAGGATTAAGATGCTACGCCTCACAACACATAAATAAGCTATTATTATGATTTTTCCTGTATCGAGGGGCAGACCCGGAACAATATTTGTAGATCGTTCAATTACTTGTTTCATGCGGGATTCGAACCCGCAGCATACAGCGCCGCAACTCGTTGCAAAGCCACTGCGCCACGGAGCCATCAGCCGTGACACTCTCATTTTTCTAGTAGCAATTTATACAGTATTTTTTGCACTAAAGCTTACTTCTATCTTTCATTATTAAGCAAAAGCGGCTAATATAAGACTTGTTTTATTGCGTATTGAATTAAGATGTTTTTATATGAATAAGGGTGACACACGAGCGCACAGTCTACCTGATGCTATGCGGATACATTAACCCACAGACATCTGCATTTATTCTAGACTAAGAATGAAAATGCAGATGCGTTATTACCCCTGAGGACTAAGATGGAACGCCTCGTTTCTACTTACAATAAAAAGGGTCTCCGGTTCTCTATATGCTGGTGTAGTTTGAGAGCATGATCCTTCGCCGGTCGAGCCGACCTATTCGTGCTAGAACTATAATGTAGCTGCAGCATGGCTCTACTACGTTATAAATTTCACACTAAAGCTTACTATTATATCTTCGTTAATAAGTAATATCTACTAACATAAGACTTATTTTTAACCCCGACGAAAAAGTTGTTTATAACTTTGAATGCCGTCTGCTGTCTGTGTGATTAACTTAGACATGTTTTATCAAAATCGGTACATCATCGTCATCATAATCGACTTTTTTGTTTCGAGGGTTTTTAAAATTTTCAATTTAAGTGATGTTACATTGAAGATGTCTAGTGAAATCAACAAAGTATCTGTGAATCTTACTATGACTACGATTCTTGTATCGGACTATTTACAATCAACTACTTCCTGGTTCCTACATCAAGGTGTTACCACATCACTGTAATAATCTACGCGCTAATGTTCCGTACTAGTTTTAAAGCCACCATTACTGTTCTTAAATTAATCTTTATTTTGTAACCACATGCTAAGTGTGTTATTAGGACGTTAAACTAGCTTAATGTAATATATCTCTATTAGCTTCTTTCTGAGGATTTCAAATTCAATTTATTCAAATAATTTATTTATTTGTGAATACAGTGAGTTAGGTGTTAGTTAAATAATACATAAAGTGTCGTATATTCTATCGCAGTGTGGTGTACAAATATAGTTCTTTTCGTTCTAGCCAATAGATGTCGAATAGATAATTATAACACATAAAAATAAAATAATGTTTATATTATAAGTGAAATCATCGTGCAATAATATCCACGACACATAAAACATTCTTTAATGGCGCCTTTACGTCTGTATCAAGAAAAAACAAAATGCCGAATTCTTTTTCTTTTGGATGTCTCCGTGGCGCCGTGGTTGCAACCTTCGGAGCGGCAGGTTCGAACCCCAAAAATATTTGTAGGCACAAATAATTGTTCCTGGTCTGGATGTTTTGTTTGTAATATTTATGTTACGTTTACGTAACGGTAATGGTTGTTTTTCGCAAAAAACGAATAAAAATATGAAGAATAAATGATTTAAATTCGTATGTTTAAACTCTCGTTATTATTAAATACACTTTTACAAAAACTGTGAGTATTAGATACATTAATAACGTTATTAAGTTGAGACCACTCGCATAGACCCAAATTTAGTAACATTATTAAATGTTTCACGAAATTCGGGATCAACCCTTCGTGTATCTGTCTGTAATTAAAGTTCTTCTCACAGACTTGATATGGCACATTTACTCCGTTAATTGTTTACTGAGATTTTAGCGTGAACTTGAACACCGGCGGATTTCTGCTTCTGTATTTTTGATTAAATAATGGTTTGAAGTGATACGATTTTGTGTAATTAATGTCTGAACATGTCAACTATTACCGGAAACAATGAAAGTAGTGTTCTAATGGTGAGGTGAACATCAAAATATTGTGTCTGCTTAAGCGCTTTGAGATACTATCGTCAAAGACTGTCTCCTGACACATTGTGATGCATCGACATACTGTGAAGTGGTATTTAGACAAATTTTTATAATGGATAATTTCTTCATTACTTGCACTGGCAAAAGTGCACCATAGAGTCCACTTCCACAAAAAAAAGAAAAATTGTTTACTTATGTAATGATTTCTTATATTTACACGAACACTACACATTGAATAAAACTAAGTTTACGAATTCTATCACGTTTAATTTTAACTTATTTAATGCCTGACATTTCGGGCATTTGCCAACACCCATGGTCACGGGGGTGGGGGGCCTGAGGTCCTTAGTAAAAATCGGTGTTATACTGGTTGGGACGATTCTGAACATGTTGACATACTGCAGACTTCTCGCAAAAGAACACCGATTTCTACCAATGATGATTTGCGAGGCAATTGAAATTTAAAAAAAAAACATCCTAATTTATATAGAGAAGATGGCTGGGTGCTTGGGATTCTTTAATTATTAAAATTAAATCTAGACCCAAGTATAGTATTGCAAGATTTCAAGACACTGTAAGCTCGTTCTGCGTAGATCAGACCAAAAATTAATAATTAAAAGTTGAAGGTAGCCTTCGTTAACTATGAAATCGGGACGTCAAACATCTCAGTCTCACCACGAAACGTCGGGAATCAAAAAAGTTAAAATTAAACGCGATACAATCCTTAACATTAATTTTATTCAACTTGTTTACTTTTGTGATAAAATCGAAGTGACAAAAGAATTTTTAGTCCAGCTGACGTTAAGTGGTTAATGCTGCTTATGGAAACGTTAAGCCGACTTAAATAAAGAATGCTACTTATGAGTTGCCACTTCTGAGGATTTAGATGGAATGCCTCACAGCCCCAGCATGCACGCACTAAAATTCGGCGCCAAAAATAAACATGAGAGTGGAATCTACCCAGACGGTCTTCTAGCTACTAGGGAAAGTAGGAGTCCTATCCCAGTCAACTCTGTAAAGGAGACAACTTCTTTTTGTATGTAGAATGGGTCCACCACAAGTTGTGGCGTAACTTAATGAAATACATATCGATTTATTCCTTATAATCTATAGATTACAAAAGTAATATTAGTTTTACCATATCTAACGGGACTGCTGAGAAATTTACAATTAAAATATGAATATCACAATAACCTACAAACAAACTAAAAGCGATTGTCTACGAGTAGTAGTTTTCACCGGTGTTATAAGTTAAAGTGCAATGTTCAATAATTGATAATATAAAACAAAGTTGTAGATACATTCAGCACTTGAGGTATTTTAAGATTGATGGAAAATCCTTTTAGTAGTTAGTTCTTCGTTACAAGCATTTTTTTCTTACTACATTAGTCAGAACACGAATATCAAAACAACTCTTTTTTTTTTATTAAAACGAGTTTTACGGATTTTATCGCGTTTAATATAAACAATTTTTAATTTACGACGTTTCTGGTGCTTTCTTTAGGATGTTTTCTAATTTCAATAGCCTCAGGTATCCTTGGCAGGAATCGATGTTCTTTTGTGAGGATTTGTGGTCTATCAAACCAGATATAATGGTCGCGGCCGCATAGGATATGATCACAAACTGCAGACTTCCCGTAACGTTGATGCTTCACGTTAGCTATATGAAAACTAAATAATTATGTAAACTCTTTTTTTTTTCGGAATTCGTGATACCGGTTAGATTTTCATAGAATGGGCTGTTTACTATAATAAATTGGTGTCTTTTTTATGGGTAATAAAATTTAGTAACGTTAAGATTTCTAGTGGGCCCAAAAACGATTGTCTCCTTTAAAATGTATTAATAACTCTACTTCCGTGCGACCTATACGTGTTAGTGTCACGCCGTACGCGTATTATGACTGTAGTAAGAAATAATTGACATGGTCAGGGTAAGACCGCTTTCGCAAAAAATACTCTGTTCCATCTAGTCTATGTTTTGAGATGTTTTGAGATAAGCTTTTACAGCTTCATTCGTCTCTAGCTTTGCTGTGTTACGTATGATGAGATACGAAATCAAGAAACAATTTTTACTCGTGACGATGTATTCCATCTTAATCTTCAGGGTAGTCAATAGATCGGAAATTTGATTAAACTGTCAGTTTGCTTGTTTATCGCTTTCAACTTCTATAAAAGTATGCCTACGGAACTTAATAACACAACGATTTCCGAAAGTAATTGGAAACTGTTGCCCTGGTTAAAATCGGCCAGAAACGTCTTGTACTGTATAATTAAATGAAGTCATTCTCACATTACAAGTGCTTCGACCATTCGCCGGAAACATATAGTGTGTGGATCTGTTGAATAACAGTTTACCGACTAATCACTTCAGTTTAACTTGCACGCAAGTGTACACTGCAACTGTAATTGCGTAATTGACATTTGATTCTTAAATTTGTTATGACATTTATTTCTTAACATCATCCGGAAACTGCTGTTAAATGAAAATGGTTTTGAGAGCAGCTTATGTTTTATAAGTATAATTTGAAATTATTTTCTTTCTAACTGGATTATTTTCTTTTTCAGGTACAATTTGACTTCCCCTCACAACAGAATAAAAAAGTATAATGGGCTAGTACTACAAAAACTCGATCACAAACATGAACGAAAGCCGAGAGCGATTTCGACGCGAAAGGGAGAGGGAGAAAAATACATACACCTCTCCTCGTTTGGCACTACGCCGCGTGCTGCTATTGGCTGAAGGGAGACAATTTCGGGAAGCGGCTGCCATCTTGTCCAGACTTGGTCCGGGCGTGTTACAGAGTGTAGCGTCTGAGCTGCCGATAGATCTTCTTGTTGAAGCTTTGCCACATTCTGCACATTTGATTGAAACATTATTAAATAGGTAAGTTCTTATCTTTTTTCAATATCTTTTTATTTAGGCTTCGAAGACACGTTTTCTTTGGTATCGAAGGCCTATTTCTGTTTTTGCTTTAGGCGGCGATCACAAACGTATCAAGCGTATATCTTTATTAAATTCTCTCATATCATATATGATAAATTTTTTTACTTACTACACGCAAGAGCTTGATTAGATCCAATAAGTGATGGTGAAAACGCAGATGATAAAAATCTCTGTACTAACACAATCTTACTGTTACAAAAACCTGTTTACTCTTGATTTAAAGACGCCCAGATTGAAAACGAACGGAAAGGCAGACGCTGGTAAATTATGCTACTCTTTTTCTGTATGCCTTACAGAGACGAAGCAAAGCATTTGGTTTGAATGCTTGGAATATTAACGACAAATTGGCGAAGGCCCTAATCTTAGTCTAAGAGAAATAGTTAAATCAAAAAATTTTCACAATCGCATCAATAAGTACAATAACGGGAAAACATTTTTTGATTTTAAAACAAACCTGAATAAAGGAAATAAGAATCGCGTTAATTGGAACAATGATTATTCACCGCGTGCGCATCAAATAATGTAATAAATAATTAGGTTTGTCAATTTCTCTGCACGTAACCCGTTGCGATAAATATCGAACGCGTAACATATGTACACACACACCCGTGTGATGAAATGTATATTTTTTGTATACTCTAATTAGATAACTGAAGTTGATTCTCGCGTCTATCCACTTGCAGATTATGCGGTAATTTTCACACCAAAGCTTACATGTCTTTGCATTATTAAGCAATACATAACCACTCTGAGATTTTTTGTTTTGTTACGTTGCAATTTATTTTTGTTATTTATTGCATTTCCCATAAGAGATTTTAGTCCGCCCTTTGTATCCTCAAAGGGCGGACTAAATGTCAATTATTCTTTATATTATTTTTTATTTAATTTCAAGTATCTAGGACTCATTATTACATTATATTTAAAAAATATTACGTGCATAAAAATTGTTATATTTTATGCATGTAATATTTTTTTTATTGCTGTATAATGCATAAGCCCAGCAGTCAATTAGCGGCTGGGCACATGCATTCTACAACAGTGTTTCAAATAGGAACAGCACACTTTGTCACCTATCATTTTAAGAATACTGTTGGGGCTAGTCCTAACCCTACGCACCAAATATGCAGCTCCTTTACGCTTAATTGCGTAAAAACAATCTACATGAACTTGAGCAAACATCGTTGACGCGCTGCAGCTTTGGGACAGCCCCATCAGAACCCGGAACACGTTGTTATACCGGATCCGAAAGGCTCCAATGGCCAATTGCGTGTAGTCTGCCATAGGCTGCACGTGGAAAGAGATGTGCAAAACGCTCTAAATAGATCGAGTTTAATCTCTCTTGAACATCGCGAGAACCTGCGAGCAATCGTACTTTCTCGAACCGACATAGTCCTAAGTTCCCTTTCCATGTCAGTACTATACTTGAGGTCGGACGTAATCATATGACTCAAAGGGTCTACTCTAGTTAATGGTGTACCATTTAATTTAATAATGTGCCTCCATTACTCGTACGGTCCGGTCTCAAAGATCATCAGCCAAAATGTGGTAATAAATTTTTGGGTTTGATTTAATTAAAGTTTATTTTCTCCATTTTAGAGCATTTAAATAAAAGCGGTTTTTAAAAAATGTTTTTCTTTACAATACATTTATTTTTAAGCTATCGCTGGACACGTTTTTAAGTGTGTTCACTTTTATTTAATGCGTCATTGTTGGTTTTAATCGCCATTTTAGATCCGCCATCTTGAATTTTTGTCGTCAGCATTTGACCGTTGTCAGTCCCTACAACAATTGTTCAACCACCACCGAACTACCTCCAATCTTTTCCGAGTTATAACTCTTTAAAATGATTAGTGTGGCGGCCATCTTGTTTTCCACTATTTTTGATTTTTTTAACCACCGGCGAAATTCGTTCAGGGTGTAGATCGATATTAGTTAAGAGTCGATCCCGCTAAGTCTTAGCGTTTAGCCGGGCATTAGTACACTATCTCTTTGAAGACCTGAACGCAGACGTTATTTTATTCACATTCTTCTTAGCGAACACTTTCATTTGATATCCATATTATGGGAGTGAGTAAAAAACATAGATTTAGAGTCTTTCATTTGATATCCATATTGGGTCATCGAAGGCGTCTAGACGGGGCTTTCGTGCGGTGCGGAGCAGTGCGGGACGATACGCGAGCGGAGCGTTCCCCAGCGGCCGTTAGTTCTCGGGGTCTGTCCGATAGGGTTTTCTTATCACGCAAATAAATTAAAATAATTCACATGTGTCGTAAAAACTGTTGATCGTCCTCATTTAAAAACAAGGAATTAAAATTTTGTCAGTTAAAGTAGGAATTTGTTTAAACGTGAAATAAAATAGAATCAGTTTTTTATTACTTCTCGTTCTGACAACCCTAGCAATTTATTGCTTATGAAGGTCTCTCCGTCAACATCAAGCGCGATGACTGACTGTATGTTCTTCTTAGGCTTAGGCTTTCAGCTCACTGCTTTAAAATTCAGCAACAAGATTTGATTCCAAAAAACACAAAAATTGCAAATTAAATAAAAGCTTTAAAAAAAAGTACAAATGATAATTCAAACGTAGTTCAAATTGTAGACTATATTCGTCTCATAACTAGTGCCAGGCATCCTATATATTCGAGAGTTTTAGTGTAATATGTCCGCCGCGCTGCTTCAGTACTTGATGCAAAATTCACATCATTTTCTCGTGTTCTTAAATGTTGTACCCTACACGAGATAAATATTTATTAGAGTTAAGTCTGGAATAAGAGCTTAATCTAATTAAAGACCTAAAAGAAGCAACACTTCTTCTCTCATCTAACACCTATTACTTATAGCAGCAAGTTTCCTCACGATATTTTAGTTCACCGTCGAATATTTTTCATGTTTTCATTTACAAGTACCATGCGTTTATGGCGTACAGTGGAATTTAATTTATGGCGAAAACTTATAATCTAAGTCACCACAGCAGTTAATAGTCATATATAGTAGTAGTAGTAGGTATAACTGTCTCGTAGGTCTAGTGGTTGTAGTGGTGCGACTGCTGATCATGAGGTCCTGGGTTCGAATCCCGGGTCGAGCCAAAAATCAATTATTGAGTTTTTCCGTCAAGAAATTCTCAGTGGCTGCCCGGAGTCAGGAAGTTGGCGGTGTCCCACCCTCGTGCCTCGGAAAGCACGTAAAGTCGTTGGTCCTGCGCCTGATCTCTCTCCGGTCGTGTCAGTTTACCGTCACATCGAATTATGAGAGTGAGCGAACAGAAATTGCACCTGTACTTGCGCATACACTTGCGCACTATAATCCTGTCCCGCGCCGATGGTTAGTCTCCGTTGAGGCTGGCCGCTGTGACCGAAATTCGGTCTGAAGGTATAATAGTACATCCAAATATTACACTCTCTAAAACTACACTGATTAACATCCTTTTCCGTAGATTGCCTCTTATTTTGTTATAGTTACCAGGGTTGGCAGACATTATGGCAACCACAGTTAATTTAGGTTAAAAAAATATTTACATTTTTAAAATTCTTAGCAGTTATCTGTTTCACTATAAAAAGGTTTATCAGGTTAATACTATATAAACAAAATAGTACTAAGTTTTGGAGCTGGGAAGAATCCGCCCTTTGAAGAATCTTTAAGCGTGTTTGCGGAATTCATTGATCTTCGAGATAATTCCTCATATATAGAGTTTCTTTACAATCATTTCCTCCACTAACACATATGTTATGTTCGTTATATAGTATGTAGTTAATAATTATAAGCCTCTCAGTAATAAAAAAAGCACTGTCCTGAAGACAGGTGGGACACGGTGGGAGTTTTCCAGGCTAGTAACTATTTTTTTTATAGAATAAGGGTGTCAATAAGCACACAGTTCACCTGATTTTAAGTGAATACTGTGACCCATAGACATCTACATTTAACCTCGATTAGGAATCAAAATGCAGATGATGTCACCTTGAGGACTAAGGCCTGCTGGAAGAAATGTCAACATGCAACATGCCTTTGTACAAAATATCTCTTTATTTTTCATTCTAACATTACTTCGTGTGTACATAAATTGTTAAATAAATAAAACAAAAATAAGATGGAATGCCTCGTTTCCAGTAAAACGGGTCTCCGGTTCTCTACACTCACCATACGAAACACAACAACATTAAGCTGCTATTTTACGCTAGTATTCTGTGAGAGCGTGGTCCTTCCCCGGTTTAGCCTACCCATTCGTGCTACAACTATAAAATAGCTGCAGCGTGGCTCTACCATGTGTAAAAACTTTAACTTAACTTAACTTTTAATTTTAATGAGGTTGGAGCTTTTGTATAGAATAATGGTGACAAACGACCACACAGTCCACCTGATGGTGAGTGGTTGCTGTGGCCCATAGACATCTATACCTATCCTCGACTAAGAACCTAAACGCAGATGCGTTGTCACCCCTGAAGACTAAGACGGAACGCCTCGTTTCTAGTAAAAAGTGTCCCGGCTTATCAACTCATCATGCGAAATACAGCAGCATTAAGCTAGTATATTACGCTGGTATTCTGTGAAAGCGTGGTTTTTCCCCAACCGAGCTAACCCGTTCATGTTACAACCATAATATGGCTGTGGCATGGCTCTATTACGTAAAAGAGAAGGAGTGCTCAGTTAGCTTGCGTACCAACAAATTTAAAGCAAGTGCTCCGGCTCTTGTGTTACACCGGCTATGTCGATGTTAGTGTGTATATTGCAATTGACACAATCAACAGTAAAACCAATAATGAGAGCCTGAACCACAGGAGACTATTTCTTCAGAACGAATGTGGCGTTAGAGTACAAGTGCTGGGATACGTTATAACATAACCGCTTTAGTACTTAGGTATCTATTTACTGTTCGGGAATGCGAGAGCGATAAATTCCGCATACAAAAAAGCCTTACTCAAATTAACCATATTGTCCAAAGAGCCGTCATTGTCAGTACGTGAGTAAGACCTACGTAGTAGTGACCTACCTAGAGAGACCAAAAAGGCAAATACATATAACAACCAAAACACGGAGTTAACAACAAACGAGTTACCGAGCATTTTTATATGCAGCCACAAGCAAGGCATCGTTCAAACGCTTGCTCTCGAATCATTTTCTGACGTTGCAGGGGTAGTTTGTAGTTTTTCATTTTTTTGTCTTCCTTAAATTCCAACTTTTCGCTGTTCCTGTTTTTATTTCATATATTTTATAGGTGCCTGAATGAGAAACTGCTACATTTAGTTATGTATATACTTGCAAAAGTAAAAAGATACAGCCTATATATGTCCCACAGCTGGGCACAGATCTTCCCTCATTTCTGAAAGGGTTTTAGGGCAATGAAGTGTCCACCGTGCTGCCCCAATGCGTGTTGGCGAACTTTACATGTCTTCGAATTTTTTTTTCTCTTGTTCCTCAGACATGCAGGTTTCCTCACGATGTTCTCTTTCACCGCCAAGCACGTGGTAAATCAGCACTTGAAATTGCAATTAACAATTTCATTGGTGCCGGCGGGGATCGAAACCGGGTTACTCGCGTTCTGTTATATTTACAACTAGCGTTAACCATCTGAGCTACCACGGCTCTTTCTTGTACCATGTATGTATATACTTGTATATACATAGTATTAAGTAAATATATGTGTCACGGCCCAGAGTTGCCCAGACTTGGGGCGACTGGATTGGGGCCCATAGCAAACCAGCTTGACGAGCAACTAAGGGACGAGCCCAAAGGCTTGTGGAAAATACTTATAAATATGCCTGGCTATGTATCAAAGAAAAACTTACCCAGTTCAGGAGTAGGGTATACTACAAGGCGTAGTCAGCGTGGTGTAAGGGTAGTGTGAGTGTGTTT
>DWHP01006353.1:0-11457 GCA_018247895.1 Parnassius honrathi | reverse complement strand
GGTATGCACTTACCAAGCAAACATAACACTCTGCAGCACATCAAGACTACTCTAGGATCTCCAGTAGCCAGTAAGCCTCGAAGCCTGGATCCACTTTGCATGCAAGCTGCGAAGCAGGAGTTCGCAGACTTGCTCGCCAGCGGCGTAGCCAGACCATCGGAAAGCGCTTGGTCTTATCCTCTACACATGGTAAGAAAAAAAGATGATAGTTGGAGACCATGTGGAGATTGCAGAGCACTTAACAAAAGAACTATACCTGATCGATATCCTATCCGTCATATCCACGACTTCTCACATCAACTTACAGGCTGTTTTATCTTTTCCACCATTGACTTAGTCAAAGCGTACAACCAGTTCGCTGTCAATCCAGATGACATCATGAAAACGGTAATCACTAATCCATTTGGATTGTACGAATTCCCGTTCATGAACTATGGCTTAAGAAACGTAGCACAAACTTTACAGAGGTTCATTGACGAGGTGTTGCAAGGACTCTATTACTGCTACGGATACATAGATGACGTCCTAGTATTTTCGTCATCAATCAAAGAGCACAAGAACCATCAGCGGCAACTTTTTGAACGCCTAAAGTAGTATGGCGTAGTGGTAAATACTGCCAAGTGTACACTTGGCCAACCAGAAGTCACGTTCCTGGGATACCTCGTGTCAGCTGCAGGTACTAAACCACTTGAGTCCAAAGTCGAAATTATCAGGCAGTACCCCGTTCGAAAAACCGTCAAAGAACTAAGACGTTTCATACGGATGCTAAACTTTTACCATCGATGGTACTTAAAGCACCGCTGAATGACGTTTTCAGTGGCTCAAAAATCAAAGGGTCTCATCCGATAGACAGGACTCCACAATTGCTTCGGGCATTCGAAGATTATATGGAATCACTATCTCAAGCAACGCTTCTTGCTCATCCCGACCCAGCCGCAGAACTAGCAATAGTGACAAACGCATCTAAAACTGCCATTGGCGCCGTCCTTCAACAATGGAAAGGTAAAAGGTAACGACGTAAATCCGCTACGGGCATGAAAATTAAGCCACACGCTTATATCACACCACAACCAGGGAACAATGCAAATCTTCGATAAGATAAGACACCGCGCCTTCAACGGAGCGCGAGAATGTGCAACGTTCATTCCGCCTGCAACCGGCATAGTAACAGGACGCGACGCGCTACTTATATCAATTAACTTACTTTGTTCTCGTAGTATTTTTATTTTGTAAATCAGTTTGTAGTAAAAGTTGTTTATAATATAGAAATAACATTACTTCATTTGAGTCCGATAATACTCATTCCTATCCCACATTAGCATTCGTTAGTTTACAATATAACGTATTCGTACACGCAAACATTGGGTATGGTCTCCACATGGTACCCACAATCTCCTTGTAATCCAAAAATAATGGAGTCCATTATTAACTACCAGCCCATAAAGTACCTTGAGGTTTACCAGCTAATTAGTGACCGCCAATACGGTTTTCGTCGTAGTCGATCAGCTGGTGATCTTCTGGTCTACCTGACTCATAGATAGATGGAAGCAGTAGAGTCTAAGAGGGAAGTACTAGCCATTAGCTTGGACAATGCGAAGGTCTTCGATCGGGTCTGTTACACAGCGCTTTTTTTGAAGCTCCCTTCCTTTTTGAAGCGAAAACTTCTTTAGCATCGTCGTGAATTGAAACTTCTGTGAAACAAAAGAGAGACAGACACATAAATTCATAAGATTTAACGTGGGAGAAAACGAGATAGGAAGCATTATAGGTCAATGCTCGCGAGAAAAAGTCGTAAACGCCGCCGAAACGGCATCGCTTACGCGTTTTATTCATCAAGGTACGAAGATATCGTGTGCCTATGGAATAAACAAGCAGCCGGGCTAGCATGGGCAGGCTGTAAGTATTAAATCAAGTTGGTTGAATACTCAAAGTAGGCAGGAGACAACATTTTTATCGACCGATGAGAGATAAAATTATCTAATCCCTATGCCAGAGTTTTACCACGCTGCGAACGTGGGCCTACGGTGGATATAATATTCACAGTAGATAAAATAGGAGATAAACTTATCCCGTATCCACGCGCGTACAAGGAAGCAAAGCGCAAGCCTACGGAGCTGTGACGTTACCGCGGTTAAAAATTCGAAAAGTGGTAAAAAGTTAATGGATTTCAGTGTTCTTAATGTCAAAATTTGCATATTAACGAGACGCATCTAGTGTTGTATTTTTTGGCCGCAAAACAGTTCTTAGTGATTTTTCAAGTAAAAACCGTTTTTTCTCATATTAGCAAAGTAGTAAATCGCGTGCGGCGCTCGGTTAGTCGCCACGCCTACAATTTTTTAGTGATTTTTGTGCACCACCTGGGGACACATCATCCCTCAAAAATGGAATTTGAAAAATTGGAATTTTTGGATAAAGGACACCTGAGTTATTAGAGAATTGTAGAAAAGGAAAGGCGTCTCGGAAAGCTCTTTCCAAAAATATATGCATCATCCGGAAGTGTATATCCTCGGAATAACCACACTTTTGCAGTTGGTGTCCCACGTCTTGAAAGTTTGGACTCTAATAACCTTTATTTTTGAGATACGACCCCCCTTCATTCTTTTTGTATTTAGAGGACAAACTTATGTCCCTACTGTGGGTAAAATTTCTATTTTTTTTTAGATAAGTAGGTTTTGAATTTTGAATTTTTTTATAAAACATCCCTTTTCGTCATTCCGCGATAAGTTTGTTTTGCGTGTAGTCACAGAACAAATAACAGTACCACGTAGTGTAGTGGCGTAGTGGCTAGCTAAACCGCAAGCGCTAGGTCGAATTAAAATATGATATTGTCGTTCAACCTAATAGTTAGGAATACATTGATTTATATCCATTTTATTTATTTTTTTTTCTTTTCTTAACTTTATTTCATGCCCAGCCTGTTTTTATTCTATATTTGTTATAACATCTCTGCACGTTGTTAATTTTACATATTAGATTTAGTATTGCTATATTGAGACTCAATAGCTCAATGGTCAAGGGGTGACTACAATCTGAAAGTTTGTAGAATCTTTAACCGGGACGACAACAGACTTATGGGACCACCTGTAAGACTATTGTGGCACATAAGCAATACGGTCATTTCAGGGGGAAAGGGAAATATTAGACGAATATAATACCACTATTCTTTATTTAGAAAAAACTTGATTATTAGGTTTTAGGTTCTTTAAAAACTCTTTAACTTGTTTTTAAAAACTCTATAACCAATTGAACAATTATTGTAGGTGGTCTACGGTCTTTTTGGTACTAAATCCCAGTCTGGAATGGTGGGTGAAATATATCAACATGGGTGCAGTCAATAGCCCTATAGATATCTGGCAGACCATGCTCTGTTAGGTATCCTCTAGGAAAAATAATCTACTTGTATTTTTGCTCAGAAATGGCAGCCACATGGCAGCAACACTACATTTGGCGATGAGGTGTGTACAAGCACCTACCTGAAAGAAAAAAAGAAAATGGCTCACATCGGAAATGTACCGGAAATGTACGTAAACTTTGACTATAAAAATAGTGAGTGGTCGATTTTTAAAGGAAAATTGATAGAATTTTTCGAAATCAATAACATCAGTGAAGACAATAAAAGTACAATACTTATAGCAAACTTCTCGGATGAAACCTATCGACTCATACCTTATCGTACGTACCTTGCGTACCCGCGCGAGATAACATTGCTAAGTTATAGAAAGGTGGTCGAGTTACTTGATAAGCATTTTGATCCAAACACAGTTCTTTCGTAGACAAAGCGAGATTCTATCTAGCGACAAGAAAACCAGGCGAGCCATAAGGAGAATGGACGGCGCGACTACGAGGTCTTGCAAGTTATTGCAACTTTGGTACCGCCTTGGAAACGGTTCTGTTGGATCGTTTTGTCCTAGGCTTGGGGACGGGCCTCGATAGGGATAGGCTATTTGAGCAAGATTTATCTAGTATATCTTTTACAAAGGCTTTGGAAATAACTGAACAGGCAGCTTATACGGGAGAGGTCATAGCTCTAGTAAGCAGTGAAACGGGTATTAGCATCAAGGATGAGCAGGTATATTACTCAGTTGGCGAAACTAGTCGTCGGGGCGATGAGATCCATTGGAAAAGCTGTGGAGGCATGCATGAACGTGCCACCGATGGTAGTGGAAACGGTGGCAGCGGCAGAGCGAGTTTATCTTTTTATCTCGTAACGGGCTTAAATAACAGGTTACCAATCGTTGCGCTGTATGTGGTTTGAAAACATATGTTGCAGAAAATGTGTTCGCTGCTATAGAACCTATCAGTCTCAAAAGTGTGGTGTTAAAGGTCATTTAAAATAAATGTGTTAAGTTCGCGTTCACAACATCAAAACCGTTACGGTGGAAACAGAATCTGGAGACTGTAGGGACTGCATGGAGTGCCGTTTGCATAATATGAGGCATGAGACTTTCGCTCCTATTACGGTGGTAGTGAGTATTAGCAATAAAAAATTCTGTACGGAAATGGACTCGGGATCGGGCATTTCAGTTATATCTGAACAACTTTTGCAACATTTTTCTACCGTGACATTGAATTATAAATGTAATATCAGGATGTGTGTTTATAACGGTCACTCAATTACGCCTTTAGGTTATTTCTGTATAAAGGTAAAATATAACGATCTCACGAACGTCTCCTATTTATCACCCCTGTAGTAACAGCCAAGCCGAGAATTCCGTACACACGCATTAAATGTAAGCAATGAGCGAATGAATGAATTGTTGTTATCGAATTCTGAATATCCAGCAGCATTACACAGCACAGCAGCTCGGGTGAAACACCCTCAAAATTAATATTCAGTCGTGAACCGCGAACGCGATTGGATTTAATTTTACCGCCTACGAATACAGACATGCAAACATCTAGTTATAATAGTGTAAGGCTATTTGATATTGGTGAAAAGTTTTGTGCGTTGTTATAAGTCCCGTAAACCATTTTGGTCCAAAACTACAATAGCAAGTAGAGAAGGTAACAGAATGTATACGGTTTTAGTTGTTGGTCAGTCTTTGCAAGCGACACGTAGACCAACTGATGCGATATACGGAAGGAGACAAGACACCTGAAACTGCGAATGACGTATGATGTGCATCAGCGTTTGAAGCGCAGTATCCGAACGCCATGTCTCCTGCACCTCCTCTCGTCTGTACGCCGGATAATAAAAAAACCGCTCCGCCAGACGCACAGCGTGCATGAATACGCATTCTAATGCCGAGACATATTCACGGGAAGCCAGTGAGCCAACTTTAATGCTAGATGCGGATAGAGGAGAGGCGGTGATAGCAGATCAGCAGAGTACCTCGGTGTAGGGGATTACCGATCTACAGGATTACGGCAAACAACCAGATTCTGCTTCTGTTGCACCTAAACTCGGTCCTTCCCCGCCAAATAGCGATACCGAACAAAGCATCTCTCGCTGCCGTTATAATCTAAGACCAAGAAAAAAGAAAATTGTAGAATTATTAATCACCTCTTTTTGTCGTTATTACGTTCTTAAATTAATGCGGCAGGGGATGATGTATATGCGCACAGGTACTTAGAAATAAGGAGTCAGTAATAAACCATCAGTAATAATAAGTTACCATTAAAAGCGGTTGATCATATTAGAGATTTGGGTGTAATTCTCGATACCAAATTGCGATTTAACTTACATATAGATAACATTACTAAAAAAGCCTTCAAGACCTCGGGGTTTGTCTTACGTACCTTTAGGGAGTTTAAAAATCCGAGCACAAAAATCGCAATCTATATGTCATTTGTGCGTAGTACCTTAGAATACTGCAGCGTGGTGTGGAACCCGCACTACGACGTATACAAAAAGCGTATAGAAGGTGTACAAAAAAGATTTCTCTGGCACTTGACTTACAGTTGTAATTTAGCAAAACTCTTGCCTAGATATAATGATCGTTTGAAATACTTTTATATGAAATCTCTCGTCGAGCGCAGAGCGATGTCGGACATCTTGTTCCTCTACAAAATGATAAATGGTTACATCGACGCTCCAGACGACATATCTCATATTAATTTTGCTATTCCCAGAAGATCGCCCACGTTTAATAAATACGCTCCATTCGTCACAAAGTTAGCACGGTCGCATTTAGGCTATTTTGCTCCTCTAAACAGATTAATGAGGAGTTACAACGAGATACATAACAAAGATATTGGTAATACCGGGAGTGAACTAATTATATTCAAAGATGGTCCACGTACTTCGAAAAAAACGTCGAAGAACACAAACTTTGGATATTTTCTCAGACCCCTTACGTCGCTTTAAAAGGGTAGTCTCCCAACTGATAAACGATTTTTATTATTGTTTTATATTTTCTTTAGCAAAACGTAGTGTTCAAGAACTGTGTATTTGTAAATTTGATTTGTACTGTTTTTATTGTAATGTTCCCTTTAAGATAACTATTTATAAACCAAAAAGCAATGTGAGTATGACGCTCAATATTCATGTAGTTTACACCTATAAAAGAGGTCTCACTGAGCATCTTGTTGGTGTGACTAATAAATAAATAAACGGTTTACTTCAGTCTTTTGTAATGTGTACAGCAAACGGTCACCGATCATCAAAACTCAAATGCACTACTTATAGCAGACATTGAAACTTAAAATTTAGAACAAAATTAATATTTAGT
Organism: Parnassius honrathi; assembly: GCA_018247895.1. Classification (NCBI taxonomy): domain Eukaryota; kingdom Metazoa; phylum Arthropoda; class Insecta; order Lepidoptera; family Papilionidae; genus Parnassius; species Parnassius honrathi. Next base: position 4,786 of record DWHP01006353.1, on the reverse strand, counting down.
GTATAAATCAAGGAAAAACTAAAATATTTGCGGTTCAGTTTTCTAGATACACCAATGGCATAAAGTAAATCAGTGTACCTGTAGTATAATATAATGGAATAATAGGTGTAGATTGGTACGTTGATGGTATTCAAGAAGTAGAAGGTACCGGAAAGGAAAAAAGTAGGACTGACTACTAAAAGAAATGAGGTACCATCAAAAACATCACCTGTAAAAAAAGCAAGTCTCGCAACTCAGTTCTTCTACCGTAAAACATTGTGAGATCCATGTAATACCAAGTCGGTTAATTTATTTAGCCCCTACTTAAGCCTTTGACCGCCATCGCCATATTACGAATCTTAAGGTGAACACCGTCAGCGCCACTCACGTCATATTTCGAAATGCTCATGTTAGTAGAAAAACTGGAAGGTTAATTCGATTTTGCTATTAAATTTAATATATTTAATTCATTGTGGACAGTTGTAGATACCAATGTCAAAAAATTAACAGAAATATATAGCGTTACTACGTGCAAGATGAAACTAAACACCTTGCTGACTCGCCATCCCAGTGATATTTCTGAGACCAGTGCTGCACCACTGTAAAAGATTTATCAAATTTATATTTGTATTGTTTCGAAATTAAAATGATAGTCAAGTCATCATAATGTAATTTTTTAATGAACTGAACTAAACATTCATAAAAATTTCATTTCATTTATTATTTAAATGATTTTGCGATAAGAAATAATTTTATGAAAAATATTAATTTATAAACCAAACAACCCAAATGTACGTCACTAGTGCATTCGAGTTGAGAACGCCAGCACCGTGATTTCACGTGCGGCTCAATGTCAAGGACAGTGGCGTTTCAATAAATTGTCAAGTACTGTGGCGCCGTCACCGTGATAACACGTGTGTACTATACTTATTTGCATTTCTAGTGTTGGAAATTATCGATAATACTAGACGAAGAAGAACTGTTAAGTATTTTAGAATCGCATAAAGATATTCATAGTTAAAATGTTTCATCTACAGAGTTTTGCGCCACCAAAACAGAAAGTTTTTGCCGTAAAGTTAGTTTTGCCATTTATCGACAGATGTTTGTATACACATTCTGAATTTCAAATCACCGGGTTACAATACCAAATAAGAAGAAAGTTATGTTGATAAAAATAAATAATTTTTAAATCTTTGTTTCGTTTATCGATAAACGGTTGTTCCAACACTTTGCAAAATAATAAATAAAAGTTCCTGGTGCTGGAGACACTCCACGTCAACTAAAGCGCGGCTGTGAAAGGGTAGAAGCCCGATATAATAAGGTTTAGCTTTCGATAGCATTTTGTGTAGTCTTACACCGCGAGGCAAAGACTCAATTTCCTCGCATAGCTTCCTCCACGATGCTCTCTTAGCTTTCCTAACTTATTTATTATATTCGATTAGGGCTGCACTATAAATATCCCACTCTTTAGTTTTCTTAGCCCTATTAAATAGTTTCCTGATATTTTGCCTAAGTTCATTTAGCTTAGTATTCCACCAAGGAACTATTCGTGTTGAGGTCTTGGTTTTGACGGGACAACTGTCATCGAAGGCTGAACGGATACCTACGGTAACTGTCTCCGTCGCTAACTCTAGACCTTCAATGTTTTGATGCTTTTAGAAAACGTTTCCAAATTCCTCTTTAGCCTATCTCTGTAGATATCCCAGGAGGTCGCTTTTGGATCCCTAAAAGTAACGGTTTCATGGGTTGGTGATGCTCCAATCACAAACTTAATGTGTTTGTGATCAGACATCGAATTTTCACTACTAACATGCCAGTCATTTATCCGCCTGGACGTGTTATTGGTAGCAAAGGTACAAATGTTGGTGTACAACCTAAGTTTAGACTTACCAGGCGGTTGGAGATGAGAAAATCATAAAGTAACTCACCTCTTTCGTTGATGTTGGTGTGTCCCCAGGCTGTGTGGTGAGCATTAGCATCACAACCCAACACAAGTTCGGCGTTGTGTTTTCGGGCGAACTCATCCCTTGAGATTTATGAAGGCTGTAACCAGATCATCATCGCAGTACTCCGGAACTGCTAAAAGTTCAATATTTTATTATATATTTTACGTTGTGTATACCAATTAAAACTTAAATTACACTAATAATTATTCACATTTAACATTTTTGTTCACTTTATTTCACTCCGAATGCTTCACTCTTATCGCCAATTCAGTACTGCCCCGTCGCGACTCTCAGCGACTTTAAATAGCCCTTTTCTGCCGAAACATCCAGAATGTTCCAGCTAATAGCGGTCCCGACCGACTAAGTGCAGAAAGTTCGAGTGTGGTCTTTTCTAGACAAAAAGGCTTAAGTTAGCTAGAAGTAAGCAAGAAAGCTTAATTCATTTATTCGTCACTAGATGGCGCTGTTGGGCGAGTTCTAGAAACATCTTGACACTCCCATTTCTGAAACTTGATACTAGATGGTGCTAGTGCCATCAACTGTGGCGCGTAACAATATTATACAAGCTCTGAGTCTACTGCCTTTAGTATTGACAAGACTTACCGGCAGCCGCCAATCCCAGGTCTTGACCGTTGGCCAAACCTCCACCACGGCAAAAGCTGCTGCTGCATGGTGAAGATTTGCCTCGAGGATCCCCGTCTTACTCCTGGGTTTAGCCATTTATTAGGATTGGGGGTGAGCGGCTTTTCCGCCTGTTGAGGACGAGGACGTCCTTTACCTGCATACTTGACCCCCGCTTTCGCTAAACCACTCCCACCTCCCGTCCGCCAGGCCTGGACGACACCAACGGTGGCCGTCGTACCAAGGCAAAATCTGCGCCTTGGGTCTTCGTCACTCTCGCCGATGGCGTTCCAGCCTCACCCCGAGAGGTGCAGGGCTGGGGGGATTGGAGTTGGGGCGGTTCGGGCTTCATTGCCGCGTCAGAGCCTGTTCTGACTTTAAAAGTTATCATCTTTAAGCCAAGGACGACTCTGCCGCCTGCCTTCTGAAGAGCCTCCGCCGATGGGTCGTCCAGAGAAAAGGTAACTAAGAACCCACTCTCCTCGTTCCTACGGCAGAGGATTCTCCAGAGCTCAGTATGGAACCCTTTATTTTGTGCCCTCAACAGCACAGCCGCCTCCTCTGGAGAGTCAGCTTTGCTGCAGAGCAAGAAGGTAATGCCCCGCTGAGACTTAGGCAGTTCGCCCTCGGGTATTACCGAGAGCTCTGCCTCCGGCCAGGGCTTTAGTTTTCCGATTTCACCCACAATCCTTTGCTGGTTTGCCTTATTCAGGCACGTTACCAGAATCCAACATTGCTTGTGGGTGAAACCCGAAAATTTTTGACCCGTTCCCGGTTGAGAGAGAGAGGGCCTCTTCGGCTCCTATCTCAGCTGCTATTATCCTTCGTTACCTTTTCCTTGCTCCCCAATAAGCTTATAAGGCCTAGCGAACTTTTTCTTTTCCCCTCCCTGGTTCGTTTCCGATTGCGGTTCGGCTGCGGACGTGCCCTCCACTTCACGGCTCGTCCCAGGTTAGGGTGCAATATTGCAGGGAGTTGGTGAGGCTAAAAGAGCCTCTTCCAAACCTACAGCTAGTTCTATTAAAGGAGATTTTTCAGTACTTTCAAAATGTCTGTTATCGTCCATTTTGTTCCCACGATAAGCTATGGAAATACTCGGTCACCCCCGGCAGAGGACCGCATGCCGAGGGAAGGGCTAAAATACTACCCGAATCACCCTGGTCTCGGGTAGGCACCACTTGCGACTGGACTCCCTCCAGCCACGCATCCATTGGCACGGTACGCTTGACACCTTGGATTGGGTTTGGATAGGAAACGGGGATGGGACAAAAGAAAAGAAAAAGAGGATCGTCCGAGTGTTTCTGTTTTGTCTACGACCAGATACAACTTACCGACGGCAGCGCGGCTATAAATTCTACAAATTTTCAGGGACAGGCGAGCTATGCTTTAGCACGTAGCGATCGTTTCTTCTCTCTAACCTCCATGCTTCATAATTTCAAAAACATTTGAAATAGTAATTCACTTCCGTCTTATTCCCCGGTGTTATTACTTTTTGGTTTAAATTGAGGTTTTTAATAGGCGAGGGAATACCCTCACAATAGTAGATCATACAGCCAAGTCTTTGTGACAGCGTACTTAATAAGAGCTTAATACTGACAAGGGTTACAAAGCTCAGTTTTCTCAGCGCTTGATCTATGAATATGGTTTTTAATTACAAACAGAATAAAGCGGTTGAAAGCGCTGTGTGAAACGAGCAACATCGACACTGACAGTCGACGAATTGACAGATGACAACATTTAACATTTGATAGTAATGCCACTCGCACGGCTCACGCATCCTGTGTAATTCGTTTGCATTTTCTTAGTATTCTTTTTTTTAGTTTTGCAAAACTCTTACATAAACACTTGACTGTATGAGCTACTATACCTTCGCCTATTAAAAACCTCAAATGAAACCAAAAAATAATAACACCGGGAAATAAGACAAAAGTTAATTACTTTTTTATATTTTACTTTAAAATGTTTTCAAAATGATGAAGTGTCCGATCTATCGAAATAATTGTAAGACAAATTATAGAAAAAACGAGTAATGATTTCATTCGTGTTGATTCATAGGCGGCCATTCTTACGGTGTTTCTATTCGCCGCTGGGAGTAATAGTGTTCTGTGGTTTCTATTGACCGCTATTGACCTAATTATAACCTCAAAATCTGAAAGTGTTTTGAATTTTTTAGAATTCTCAGAAGTGTCCGTAGTTTTAATTTATAGTTTCAATCGAATATATATATATATATATATATA
>DWHP01006352.1:0-11458 GCA_018247895.1 Parnassius honrathi | reverse complement strand
AGTCCTTACGGGTGACAACGCATCTGCATTTTAATTTGTAATCGAGGATAGATGTAGATGTCTATGGGCCGCAGCAATCACTTACCATCAGGTGGAGTGTGTGCTCGTTTGTCACCCTATCCTATTAAAAAAAAACTATAGATTATGGAATTACAACACAGGAAATACAAACACAGCTATATTAATGTGACTCTTTGAAAACAAGATGGTTTTAAAAATCTAAAAGCATATTACATAAAAACGCTGTCGAGACATTATAATTTGTATTTTTATCAACTGCTATAGTTATTTTGTTTAATATTCTTCACTTATGGTAATTTTACACAATATTACATTTGAAATAGATATTTACAATGCAAACTGAAATAATATATCGTAAACATTCAAAAATCACAAATTGTAGGAAAAAATGATTCCTCATATCTCTTTTTCTACCTAATACAAGCCAGTGCTCGATTACAATCACACATCGTGGTAAGTAGTATTAAAGGCAAACATTATCTGAACGTAACAAAAGACTATTCAGTCTTGCCTTGAAAACACCCAATTTTTAATCCGACGGAAAGAACGATGCCGGCAAATAATTCTACTCATTTGCTGCCCCTTTTCTGTACGCATTACGAAAGAAGAAAACCTTTTGGTTCAAATGCGTGGAATATCGACAACAAAGGGGTGAAGAGAACGCCTACTGGCAATCGGGTTGTCCAAAAGTGAGGCAGAAATTAAGGCATGTAATCCTGCGTACAATCATCTTATCAATTAACCACCAATACCTATGCAAATTTCCTTATTACAACAAAAGCAACATTAACAATAAATATCTGTCATAGCAATATGGGATATGCAGGGTGTTTGAACTGCACTGCTATTAAATGGATCCCAAAGGAGAGTTCACGTCAAATTGATTGCCCTGAGCTTTGTCACCGACCACCGAGCTATAACTACTAACTTGACATGAGCGTATGTTTGCCGAAAGATATATTGTAGGTAGTTTAAAATTGGTTAGGGAGACGAATATTACAGCAGCGATAACCTAAGCTTAATACAGGTTGTATATGCTATGTAAGGTTGTATTAAACAAATAGATATTTTTTACTTTTGTACTAAAACAATTAATATACCACGTTTTTTTCGTTTCACATTCCTACATTGTCATCCGATTTTGAGCTATGTTCAAAAATTTAAGCCTTATCTCATCGGGCGGCTCATCGAAATTTGAGTTGCAAGATTTCATAGGGAACGAAAGTGAGACAGACAAACAAGCAAGTGACTTAATAAAAACATGAAAAAAAGTAATTTAAAGTTACAGTCTATAGGCGTGCCACAGTTGGCAGTTGCAATAAAAGATTTCATTGGTATCGAACCTGGGTTGCTTACGTATTGTATAATTTACAGCACACACTGCAGCTACTGTGATTGTAGCATGAATTGGTCGGCTCAACCCGGGAAAGGTCCACGCTCTCACAGAACACCAGCGTAAAATAGCAACTTAATGCTGCTGTATTTCGTATGGTGAGTGTAAAGAACCGGAGACCCGTTTTACTGGAATCGAGGCATTCCATCTTAGTCCTCAAGGGTGACAACGCACCTGCGTTTTGATTCTTAAGCGAGGTTAAATGTAGATGTCTATGGGCCACAGCATCCACTTACTCGTTTGTCACCCTTATCCTATATAAAAAAGTGCTGCCAATATTTCATAAATATAAACTTTAAAGCATTCCGTTTATCTGTTTCATTAATTGGATCGAGATATCACTTAACTGATTTCGAAGACAATCCCAATTTTTTACAGGCTTTATATTAGCTTCAGCCTACGTGTCAGTTTTCACCCACTTTCAGACTTTTGAATTTTATCTTGGAAAATTGAATACATATTGACAACCGATGACAAAACGATCACTTTATGACTATGGCCTATTATTCTTACAAGGACCATCACAGCTTATAGTCAATGTAGATATTTCAACGTCAATGCGGTTATCGAACGAGACGAAACGGGCCGCACTGAAAAACAGCGGCTATGGTTCGCCACGCCAAATGGCGACAAGGGGCCCTTTTCGTTACATTCGGCAACGCCTATACAATGTTGTTAAAAAAAATAAAACAACTATATACAATACAACGTTGTGCTTGTGTGCCGAAATAAATATTTTCTTTCTTTCTTACTTACTTTTTTTACACTAATATTTTTGATTTTAACTCAATGCGCTCTTCCAATAAAGAAAGGGGTGAAGGGTGATTCATGTAATATGTTACTTACACAGTCATTTCACTAGCAGCGTTCTTATATGCGAGGTGCATATAATGTTAAAATAGTAAGGAATATTAAAATCCAGAACTTAAATATCCATGTCATATAAAATAACGAAAGAAGTGAAACAGATCTGTGGTAAACATTTTGCCATTGCGCACTGAATTTTCTCTACATACGTCAAGTAAGTAATAACAGAATACGTGCAAAATAACAATGTGAAGTCTGACAACACGCATTGGCAGGACGGATTTTTCGTACCTTTAACGTCAATACTCGTTAAATCCCTGTATAAACAAAATGGTTATACCGCCATACGTCGGAAGCCATTAGACCTTTTTGAAATTTCCTATAGCCGCAGTATAAATGAGTAGCAGTATAGAAAATTTAAAAAAATGTAAAATTAGGCAAAAACCACGATTCAAAATTAATCTCAATGTTATCAAATGTTAATAAATCAATCGGGTAACTTGGCTCGGAAGCGGCACGGGCGTGTTTTGAATCCCGTAAATCGGTCGGTACGATTGCGTTAGGAGTTTGCATTGATTGTATGTTGTGATGCACGCCCGGGAAAGATTAATGGGGACTCGTGAGTCTAATTGGAAGCGCGTTGTACCGTAAATAGGGTAGCCTACGGATGAAACGGGTAATGACTATTAATGGTAATACTTATATACACGTTATAAAAGGTTATTTGTACATAATTATTGTGATGCAGTCTATTTTACCAATTTCAAACTTATGATAATAATGTCCTCTTGACTTATTTCTGCCACGGCGCCAATTTCGAAATTCTGACGGAAACTAAGTATTTCCTACTTAGAAAGTATAAGTAGCAACCCTACTTACCCTAGTAGGGTTGCTGTAAATAGCAACCCTGCTACTTACATGTAAAAATAAGAAAGCTTGCGAAAAAAGATAATATAAAGATTTTTCAAATCAATATTTAATTTTTAAGGGGAATATTTTCCTGACTTTATTAACAGGTACCCCCACAGACGGCAGACGGTAGTTACATCTATTTTTAAACAGAGTTCAGGAAGAAGCAAAGGTAATACTCGTATATACGATGCGTATGATTTCTTACGTATTTCAGAAACGACAGATTATACTTCAGGCGCGGCCCCATATAAAATTAAAAATAAAATTCCATCCTCAAGTATCGAAAATGGGGTTAAAAGATTTTAATGCGACTATTTAGATGACATTCTAGTTATCTAACCATTATATAGTAAAAAACTTTATTATATGTGGCTTTGCAGGGTCAGAGTGGAGAGAACAATTTTAAATAGCTGATACTTATCGCATTCAAATATAAATAAATGTCCTCGTATTTACGTCTAATATAACGCTTCGAAGGCTAATTATTAAAATGTCGTAGTTATTGCCATGTGATGACAAATTCCTTCTACTTACACAAACACCCACCGAACTGAAAATCACAACAGCGGCGGCGAATCGCCTGCGCTACTATTTTGGCAGTACGGTCCCTCGCTTCACTGATTTCGGGAATCGACGACGTTAAAATAAGGTGGGTGTACCATGGAAGGCCACTCTAACAAATAAACAGTTATTATTTGTTTATTTACTGCATAAATGAAACTAAAAAATATTTAAGTAATACTTTGTTTTATTACGTAACATATAAACCACTTCTTTTTTTGTAGATTTAATCGCTATTTATTAAACTTTAGTATTAAATGACTGATTAATTATAATGGCCTTCAGAAGCCTTGTTCCTAGCAAGGCCATTTGGAAGAGTTCAATGAAGCTTAAGTTCAATCAATATTGATTAAATCTGCAATTCAAAAAAGTGGTTTATATGTTACGTAATAAAACAAAGTATTACTTAATTATTTGTTAGTTTCATTTATCCACTAAATAAACGAATAATAACGGTTTATTTGTTAGAGTGGCTTTCCATGGTACACCCATCTTATGCAGATACACCAGGGGATTACAATGCCTCCTTACTATTAAAAGGGTCCCGGGTTCTCAACAACCATCATACGAAACACAGCAGCATTAAGCTGCTAATTTACGCTGGTATTCTGTGAGAGCGTAGTCCCACATTGGTAAAACCGACCAATGATGCAGCGGAAATAATACAGCACCAGCGCAATAGGTTCTATCACGTGAAATGTATTGTTTTTTGTTTGTAGTTGGAAGATTTGGTGAATTGGTTTCTCTTCCCCATCACTAACTTCCACCTGGACACAGGCCCCTCTCGCAGTAGGGAGGATTTGCCTCGTCACACTTGGCAGGGGGATGTCAATGACAACACCAGACTTCTATATAAAACTAAAGTGAAAAATGTACTTACAATCCACCTGTTTGTAAGTGCCTACTGGGGCCCGTGATCACTAGTAGCAAACTTAAACCTTAAAGGATTGAGATGGAAAGCATCACAGCCTGTGATTATACTGCCCATCTATAACCATCGGATCGGAACATAGCAGTGAATTCAGACGTGAATTTTATATTAGGCGGCAAAAATAAGAGGCTTTAAATCATAAAGGAGTTCTACCGACGAGTATATCTGGCACCTATAACGGTTTAATGCTACCGCCCGTCGCCGGTTTCGGTACTTTTAGTCTGGTGGAAACAAAATCGTAACACCGCCATCTATCGGCGGTTATAACAGGTTTTGGTATTTCCCATAGTCGCCATATAGTAGGGTTCAAAGATTCAAAGCCTGCAATGAGACATGCTGATGAAATAAGCTTTTGGAGAAAAATTGGGATTTCCCCCCTACTATAGTATATTATAATGTCCTCCTGACCGAATTTCGGTCACGGCGGCCAGCCTCAACGGAGACTAGCCATCAACGCAGGACAGGATTACAGTGCCCGAGTGTATGCGCAAGTACAGGTGCACTCTCTATTCCCTCACTCTCATAATCCGATGGGACGGTAAACCGACACAACCATTGAGAGATCAGGCGCAGGACCAACGGCTTTACATGCTTTCCGAGGCACGGGGGTGAGACAGCGTCAACTTCCTGACTCCGGCAGCTACTGAGAATTTCTTGACGGAAAAACTCAATAATTGATTTTATTTGCCCGACCCGGGATTCGAACTCAGGACCTCATGATCAGCGGTCACACTACTACAATCACTAGACCAACAAGGCAGTCGGATATATTATATAGAAATGCCAATGATGTTCTCTAGTTTATAAACTGATGCTGCAAGTGCATTAGTTAACATTAGCACCTATTCACACTCGATACGGACACAATGATACCAACAGAAAATGATGAAAGCCTAGAGAAGATGGAACAAAGAATATAATGAAATATTAAATACAAAATTATACTAACATTATTGTCAAGTAAATCCTTATTGTCAGACTGCTTATGTACAAAATTATATCTCCAACACTGATGCAGATAATTTTCAATTTCCTTCTCTGTGACTGAATTCCTTATGACCATCTCGAATTTATCCTCGGTACTTGCATCAATGTTATTGACATAATACAAGCAATCTTCATTCTCTTTATTTTCATCTAATTGAGCATAGAATTGATCAAAAAGCATTTCTTTCCCTCGCCTTACAAATTCTTTAAACGCATTTTCATATTTGCCTTGCTTTAGCGGTATATGTCTTATATCATATGTTGTGTTTAAGTCTGGTTCTCTTGATTTAGATGGTTTCACACTCAAGGGTAATGTGTGATCTTCCTTAATTTTTCTCTATAATGAATTTAAAAAAAGTTGTAATCTCCTTTATAATTTATCAAAGGAAATTTTTTAAAAACATAGCCTCTGAGTAGTGGACTTTTAGATAGATAGATAGATTGAACCTACCATTTAAATATCATTCAAGAATAATACTTAATTTGCACCTAAATACCTTTCTGGGCACTGAGGGAGGTTTTATAGGTGTAGGCACTTTATCAGCTGGACCATAAAAAGGTCTAGAACGCTCTGCTAAACGGAGACTTGTATATGGCAACCACATTTTATGCTTTGCACGACTTATCTCCACAAAATAGCAGAGCTCTTTAGTTATGTCAATACCATCTTCATTTGGTGAGATGCCTAGAACTAAAATTATAAATTATAACATAATTCAATCAGTTACGTACATACTATTTAAGAAATTGTAATAACTGTAGTAGGGATATTTCAAATTTATATTTCCAATTAATAAGTATATCATAAGGGTAGGTTTATTAACTATTTAAAATAAAATTTAATTATCTAAGGCTAAAATATGTTAAGTAAGAACTTCTTTTACCATTGTATTTTAAAAACTACTAAAATAAGTTTTCATTCACTAATTAGGTACAATTGAAATTAAATAAAAAATATTTAGTTAAATATTTTGAACTCATATATTGCATCTAAAAATATAACAAATTAAAACTATAAATGTATCTTCACTAGTTATATATAGCTATACTTACCTTAGTCTTTGCTGTACTTAATTACTTTTTAAAAATTAATTCTTACGAATGAGTTAATAATCTGAGATTTAACAAAAGACGCTCAAATTATACTTTGTATTGTTAGCTATTTTAAAGTTCATTGCTGAACATAATCAAAATTCTTAATCAGGTGTGCATTTCTCGAAATAGTACTCACCACGCTGGGTAAGCGAATCGGAGGAACATTCTTGTGGGATGTAATTTTTGAACAGATTTTGCGCCATCAGTCGGTCTTTTTTCGGAGGTAAGCAGGTGAGGTTGACAATCGGAGAAAAAGCAATGTATTCCCTCTTATACTCCTTATTACCTATATAAGTTATTAACAAATAAAAATATTTGAAATCAAACCCTTATAATCGTAAAATAATCCCTTTTCATCCTTGACTACTTGGACTTTTGCGTACACCTTTTTGCTGATACGTGCAAGAGCAATATCTCCTAATTTCCAGTGAAAGATACTCATGGTACCTAATTATCGTTTTCAAAATTTAGATTTAATGCCAAGTAAGTTATATATTTGTAACATTGAAATAATAACGAAACTCTACAGTTGTAAGAAAAGCTGTAAATAAATGAATTGGAAACTAAAACTTGACTTGAAATTAAAACTACTGAAAAAGGAAAAGGAAATCAATTAATAAACGTATTAAATTATTTATATCATACCGGGAGTTTTGATGAGCTGAGAATATATAAAACTTTATTCATTTAATAAAAATAGTTTTTTGAGATTTCAAAGTTTGGTAGTAAAAACGAAATAATAAAATATAGGTTTTTGATTATTGTTTTTGGCTCCTGTGGCATGATAGTTTTTCATTTTTATAAAAAAGTGCCCTCTTTTGTTGCATAGAAACAATGTAAAAAAATGTTTACCTAATTTTTTTATTTTGTATGCCACACCATCTAGTGTTGAGAAGTAAAACTATTTTATAATATCAATAGTTGAGGAGTAATATTATTGAGAATAGATGGCAGTACTTGCAGTATTTCTTGTAATATTAATTTCTTTATAATAATTATGAAAATAATATTACTTCCTAAGACATTACTATGTTTTCATATTCAAAAATTTGCAATATTTTGTAAACGTTTTCAAACCGTATATCTCGGAAATTTAATCATGAACTATTTTGATTGTAGGTACAGTATAGTAATCTTTATCTTAATCTTCTTAGTAATAATTTTTTTCCTTAAATTGCAACCTACGTAATAAAAATTACACCCTACGTAACCTACCTTAAAAATCACTAGGGCAAACTTCCTTTTTCTATTACCATGTATATACAACTGAGTGTATTTAAGATGGCGCTGCCCTATTGGTTCATCTTAAGCGGTAGGCGTTACGGGCTGCTGCGCAGCATCCAATCATCGAGAATCATCTTGTATCAGGTTTTTAGATAGGGGACTGATTGCGAGAGCTTGGTGACGGATAGGTATAGATAGGTATTATGTAACAATTAGGTATTTTATATAGGTACCTTTTACGAACTGCAAAAGAGGTAAGCTAAAATTTTTTTTAAATTGATTATTTAATGTTTAAGTTTTTTGCTATTTCTTGTATTTGCTTTTTATAATATAGGTATGACTTCTATTCCGCATGATGGTAAGTGTATAATATTATATAATAATCTGGAATCGGAACCAACCGGGTAAACTAATTAGGGTACTCTGACTTCCCGTATCTGACAGATTTTTTTTACCTATCACAGCCAGACGACTAGGAGCAACAGGCGGAGAACAGGTACCTAATTAAACAGAACTAAGTATAGGGCAGAAAATCAATACTTTGTGCATAAAATTGATATTGACCATGGAATTCTCATTTGATACACGCATCACAAAAAATATTTCACAATGCACAGATATTAAAATACATATGAAGTTATTCCATTTCTTATGTTGTATGTATATTATATTGTATATCTACCCATGTTACAAAACCTAGGTACCTAATGGATACTTGATATTTACCTGTCATTTACTACAGTGCTCGCAAACACAAGTTAATATTAAGCTACTATTTTACGCTGGCATTCTGTGAAAGCGTGGTCCTACCCCGATCCATTCCTGCTGCAATTTTTGTAGACCGAAATGATGATTTTGAAATAACATTAAATGGAAAATAATTTGTAGGTCCTACTTATAATATTAAGGCTTATACAATCCAGCCGTCTTATTATAAATTATGAGTAATTGACAGTCTCGGGTGATTCAGCTATGGTTTACGAATAGTCCTTCTAACTATAAAGAAGTCAGTTAGCCGTGGCGCTGGTCTTCGCGAAATTTGGTATTTGATATAAAATTCTATACATTTAATTCGCATATTTGCGCTAAAATTTTTCGAAATAATAATAGTATAATTTACACTAGATTCAGTGACCATACCAGATCGGTAAGACATGCAGGAAATCGATGGATGCGGGTGGCTCAGGACCGTGCTTTGTGGCGTTCATTGAGGGAGGCCTAGGTTTCTAGGTTTGGCAGCGGGCCCTTCTCAAGGGCTGTAATGATGATGATGACAATCAGTAGATATAATTAAAACCTTAAAATGAAATACAAACTACATTTTTTAATAAAGGCATAGGTTTTCATGACGTACAAGTAGGTAGGTACGTAACAGAAATACGGACTACGACTTTCTATTCTCCAATACAATGAATATTCATATTTATTCCTTTTTAATTTATTGGAATTGTTAGACAGGCGTTCGCAAGGCGCAGTGCAAGACAGCTTCCTATAGTCTGGCTGAGTCCCTTATGTATTGCTTTGTGGGTGAAAGCCAGTAGCGGGCACGGCGCATCTGCCGTCCGCGGGGACACTTTCACTGTAATAATAAGGACACACCTTAGAGCTGTTCGAACGGGTAAATTGACCATGACTTAAATGTGGTGATATGTCTTCATTACTAATCTATATAATATTAACGATGTAAATTTTTTATGTGTGGTTGAGCCATGCTGCAGTTATATTAGTAGTACCTATAGTTGTAGCATGAATGGGTCAGCTCGACCGAGGTAGGACCACGCTCTCACAGAATACCAGCGTCAAATTGTAGCTTAATGCTGCTGTGTTTCGTATGGTGAGTGTTGAGAACCGTTGAGGACCGGAGATCTTTTTTACTGGAAACGAGGCATTTCATCTTAGTCCTCACGGGTGCCAACGCATAACTGCGTTTTGATTTGTAAATTCGTAATCTAGGATAGATGTAGATATCTATGGGCCACATACCATCAGGTAGACTGTGTGCTCGTTTGTCACCCTATCCTATAAAAATCTTTATTTCGGTACGTACGTAGTACGTAGTTGTATTAGTAACTACTTGTAAAATAATGCTGGTATCTTACATAATAAATTCTCTAATCTATGAAATTAAGAGCCACGCCGGAGCTAATTTATGGTTGTAGCATGAATGGGTCGGCTCGACCGGGTAAGAACCGCACTTTCACATTATACCAGCGTTAAACAGCAGCTTAATACTGCTGTGTTTTGTATGGAGAGTGTACAGAATCGTACACCCCTTTTTACTGGGAACAATGCGTTCCATTTGGCAACGCATCTAATTCTTAATCGAGGATAAATGTAGATGTCTATGGGTCACAGCGTCCCCTTACTATCAGGTGAACTGTATTCATTTACTGGTGCTCGTTTGTCGAGCATATTGTAAAAAAAATTTAAGATTCCATTGCTGAGAGCCTCTCCCGTTGGGACAGGCTATTATCAATCACAGTACAACGCAAGCCTAGGTATGTATTACTACAAAGGCATGAGAGAACGTAACAATTTATAGGCTCCTAAAGATTATCAAAGATGATATAATCAACACCCTCATTTGACCGATACTAATAGATTTTTTACCGATATCTGTCACAATGATTCGACTTTTACGAATTTAGCTAAGAAGTTTTGATAAAGATCTTTGAAATCTAACACACACTGGTTAAATAAAAATAAATTGGTTGGAATAAGCATAAATATTGCTAGTGTGTGGGGCTTGTATCTCAAATATTGTAATATCTAAGAATAATTGATATCTTATATTTAGATTATTGTAAAAATAATATAAAAAATATTAACAGGAAAACACGCCGCAAACACGCTCATTAGTTGAACAATATCGTGCTATTTAAGAACATCGATCAATTTCGTAGGCAAAAGTTCCGTTTTTTGGATGCAAGACAATAGAAGCAAGGCGACTATCTCCTCCGCTCCCGATCGAAGACAATCGACACTTTTTACCGGTCGTAGCTCGTGCCGGCACTGGCCGTCATCCTGTACAACTAAGCACGAAATTGAAATGTCATATATATTTTTATATCTATGAATTTATTTTTATTGTAATCTTATCAAATAAAAGATTACAAACGGCGCACTTAATTCCTATTGGCATTCTCTACCGGTATCTACATGTCGCAGGTTTACGGAAAGATGAGGTTATTGATTAAAAACCTTTCTTGATCAAGAACCGGAAGAAGACAAAGTTATTACTTACCATTAAACTGAAAAAATCCTGTTTGTTGATCAAAAACCTGAACCTTTTTAAGTTTACGATAAGGTTAGCGACCAAGCGTTCGGGTGCCGAACCAAAGGTCGCCCGATACTGGCAGGCGCTAATGTAGGTAAACAATGATATGTCTTTAATTTTGTATGCCAGCTATATATAAAAGTTGTACGTAGCGAATCGCTACGAATTAAGTTAAGTTAGTTACAGCCTATATACGTCCCACTGCTGAGCACAGGCCTCCCCTCATTTCTGAGAGGGTTTTTAGGGCAAG
>DWHP01006351.1:0-11461 GCA_018247895.1 Parnassius honrathi | reverse complement strand
TGTTTTTTTTTTCTATAAAAAGGCGATGAATGCTCTTTGCAGATGTTATTTCAATTTCAAGAAGTAAAGTAAACTAATAAGCCATTTTAAAAAAAATTGATTTTTTAATAATATGTATACATGTAACGGGCTGCGCTTTTAGTTGACATTGAACGCTTTACTAGCACTTTCTAGTTTTTGAAGTACAAGCACACGGTTAACGAGGTTGCAGTAGTTTGGCATAATCTTGTTACTTGCCAAAGTTTGTGGTAGTCTAAATAAGTAAAAAGAAAACATGAAAGCATATCAAATCAAAATCATGAAAAAAAACTATATTTGTAGGCACTTTTATTTATTTTTAAGTTTTTTATAATATAACAAATAATTGCAAAATCTACGTCTAATGCTATGTCATTTTATCTTGAAAATCCGAATAATAATAATAATTTCTTTATTCAGGAAAAAATTTAACAACATATATTTGCATCTGCGCCTGAACTAAGTAATAGGTTGTATCTCAGGCAAATGATGATGTGTGGTCGCTCTTAACCCATAATTTCTACTAGACGTTAAAAAAAAACGTCGCATTTTCTGGAGTGTTCTAAATTTTTTGACCAAAAAGGCTAGTAGGTTGTCTAGACGCACTATGTGAAACTTTTAGGTATATAAATATTTATTTTTGTTGGTTTTCGAGCTTTTACGAAGCATATACGTACATACATTAAATTAAATAATATGTTATTAATATGATATAGTGGTTTCTAATCCCTTCTTGGATGTCTTTATCTGGATATGAACATGACGAGTCAGTGAACATGATTATTGAATATACTTAACAAAATCCGATAGTGAGTAAAGGTGTGTGAGCTATATAATAATACGTGAAGGAAAAACTTTGTAACAGTTTTTAAACAAATTACCCTCTGCCAAATATATGTTACAAATACGTATAATAAATAAAATAAAATAAAACATTCATTATTTACGTTCATACTACCAATGGCAATTGTCAAATACGTAAGTCTGTGGTCAAATACTCGCACAAAGTGGAGATTGCCACCAAGTCACCAAATAATTTTAAAATATTGCAAACAAAATAATTACTGACAAATTGACTGAATCAGCTGTGAATTTTGTGTGATTTCTAATGTTCCTTTTTAAAAGTCTGTAGAGTGTATTTCAAAGCAAAAAGCTTTCATTTAATATTCCGTATATTACACATCCGTGCGGTTCATATGTTATATATCTGCAGTTGAAAGCATAGAAAATACAAATAGAGGAATATTTTACATTAATTTTTTAAGGTTCAGAATAAGTAATAAAGACAAATAGTGAAGAAAAATTAATTAAAACAAATTTCAAACATTCTGTCCTTTTTACCTTTTTAGTTCAAAATCCGTGGTAATGCATTATTTTAATTGATTTTACACTACACACTACACTCACAAATGTAAGGGTCAATCGGTAGGCAGAAACATTGTTAAATTGGTTAAATTTCAAAAACTGTAACTTAAGTTTAAAATTTGGCTGCTCTTTGAAAAATAACCCTGTGTGTATTGAGAGTCGAAAGTGAAACACAGGTTACTAAATATACAAATTTAAAAAAATAATGATTAACCGTCGAATTTTGAACACTGGACGACTATTCGTTTTGTACTTTCTCTACAAATTTTCGTCATTTAGAATGAAATTTATTTTATATGTACCTCAAGTTGATTTTCGAATGTTTTAGTGTAAGATTAAATATAAAATAACAAATGTTAATTACACGCTCTTTTTCTTCTTTCGTTTATCGCGTGAGTGAGCGCGTGCTTTTGCGTTTGCATGTTTTAAATGAAAGAAAGTTCTGGGCTTTATACCTTCTTCGGTAAATCAAATGTTGTATCTCCTTCGTATAATCAATAAACCAGCAATCCCTGAAAGGTTTAAGAAAACTAGGTAGGTCACTTTGTGGCGAGACGAATTTTGTATCCTTTTTCCTTTAACTATTGTTTACCTTATGTTTATAGTAATGTTTTTTTTTATGCGAAGATTTTATCCTCTCATTCTATCTGATCGTAACGTGTGCGTGTATCGTTAGTTGCACAAATGTCGGCCTTAATTCAAGAAATAGGAAGGCACGTCAACTGCCGCCATACGATCGTAAAAGAAAGTATAGTGCAAACATTGATTACCCAAAGTGCTAATATAACACAAGGTGCGTGGAAAACAACGTCTAATCAGAATAATGAATAAATGATATATCAGTGATTTTTACCCGTCTCCAAAAATCAAAGCACAATTGAAAGGCAAGATGTTTGAAAGGCGAAAGTTTCTGCGGTGTCTTAAGAAGAGTGTTCAGAACGTTCAAATGAAGATAAGTGCAACAGTCTAACATTTGCGTCAGCAAACACCTGCAAATATGTTGACAGTACTAAGTTATTAACAAACTACTGTGAAGCCACGTGGTGGCCGGGTATAAAATAATTTGTTGCGATTTGCGATGGTGTAACTTGCCCAAACAATTCCTCGTGGCACTACCTTTGGTAAATGCGATAGATGGGCAAAAAGATGCAACATCTCTTCGGGAAGCGAAGAGATGTTGCATCTTTTGTGAATGTGTGTAATTGTGAAATGTGAATAAAGTCGATTCGAAAAAACTGGGTAATAGACGATTCGACCGCTCCTTGAGATGGCACTGACCTGCTTCGGCTCTGTAATTACTATGTTTATGTATTATTATGTTTATATATGTATTACTGTGCTTGAGAACAGTATTTCTGAGACCCAACTAGTACTTGTAAGGTTAGAAGCGGGGTGTCGGCATGAAGTGCCGTCTCCTGAACAGGCCAAGGTTTTTAAATGTCAATTTGGCCCTTCATACTAAATGATCACTTAACTGAATGTTGTCTCCAGGGTTTAATAAACTGGTTAAAGCAAAAGAGGGAGTTTTATGAAATTCTTCTTTAAGAGTTTTTTTTACGGTAAGAATGTAAATTTGAGTCTTTTCAGTTTGAAACTGGACTAGATTTAGTCGCCCACCTTTGTTGAATAAAGACTCGGTTCCAGACACAAGATAGTTTCGTTGCGTAATCAAGTCGCAGGAAGGGTTAAAAATACCGGAGTAATGGGCTTGCAGGACATATATTTTTTACTAGCTTCCGCGTATTTTTCTAATCCGCGTTCATTCTATATTTTCTTACAGTTTGAAATTTACATTTATTAATAACTTAAACTAAGCGCCACCTTTCTCGGGTCCAGATTATGATATTTTCTATTTTAACAGTAAACAAACATAGATTGTAAATATGAATACGAAACAAATATATTGTGTGTATATTATAACTTTGATCGGTCAAGTCGTTCAGAAGTTACCAATCATTGAAATTGAAATTTATGCAAGGGCAATTAATATTTTTACCCCGTTTAAAAATAAAAATTAAAGTATCATGTTTTTCTTAAAATGGTGCGATATTCCCATATAGATTTGTATTTCCTCACAAAATAACCTTACAGTGTCTAAAATCGGTAGCAATTGAAATTCGTAAAATTCAATATAATGCTACGAGCCGTTTTTCCCCGCGAACTTTCGAACTAAATAAGCTTACGAAATAACCGTCGCGTTTTCGGTCTTCGTGTTTATATGTAATTTATTTATAGGATAACACGGGATGAAATTGTAAAAGTTTTATCCCTTAACAGATCTGGTGTTTGTAAACATAAGTTACAAAACTTTTGAATTAAGACAAGATGGTATTTAGGTAGGTAAATATGTAACAAGGGTTTGATATTTGTGCAAACCTAATATTTTCGTAACTAACGTTTTCTCCGTTCCAAAAAGACATGGATGCCCAAAACGACAGATTCTTAAAAGTATAAATTCCTAAATAGATTGATGTTCATAAATTACACAAAAATCAGTAATTCGCTTATGATTCAAAAGCTAAACAGGCTTCTTGAAATTAAAAATATTATAGTACTAGATTTTACCCACGGATTTTCTCGCTTTGAGCACTCCTCGTGATATATGCGGTAGAAGATGCATAGAGAGGCAACATCTCTTCGCTAGGCCAGTGGCTCGAGCCGATCGTAAAGAACTTGATCGTCGACGATCCAGGCCGTTCACCGTTGAATGAGATTAAGTGGAAGGAGCTCATACAGGGATGCCTCGGCCCAGAGATGAGAACAGCATTCCATATGAGGACGAACCTACGCTTTGAAACGCTGCTAGCGGTGGAACGGCATGAAATACCGTCTCGGTCTTTACTGAACACATCAAACTTTTTTGTTGTACGACGAAGGGGTTCTTATTTGCGGTAAACGCGCAAAACTGTCTTTTAGGTTAATCAGTTTAAACTGGACTATCTGAGTGAATCATTATTTTTCAGTTTCATACCAAAATTAGTATAACGGAACACTTACAAAGACCAGTTCACTTAGGTGGTTAAATTTGGCACACTAGCAATATGCAGTTACTCAAATGCAGACGTGAGGCTTGTAACTGGATTGATGAGTAATCGATTGAATCGGTTTTGCTAAGCTAAACATATTTAAAGATAATTGTGTAAATTAAATTTAAGATAATAGTATCAAATTCAATTCTTTGAAGCACAATTTTCGAGAACGAATCATTATTCTGTGTTTCATTTTATTTAGCATTTTTCCGTAAAATGCTTTAAAATAACAGTCCCTTTCCGTATCTCAAATCTGAAGATATAAATAATAAGCTTTTGATTGTAGAAAATTTACGAAAATTATAATATTTGTATTTTTTTCTAAATATTAGGGGTGATAAACGAGCACACAGTCCACCTGATGGACCTGACTAGGATGGAATGCCTCGTTTTCAATAAAAAGGGTCACCGGTTCTCTATACTCACCATACGAAACACAGCAGCGTTAAGCTGCTATTTTACGCTGGTATTCTGTTATATTTTTTTTTTACAAAATAATTTAGAACTTTTTGATCTTATTTCGATATTATATATTAAAAAAAATGACAAACGAACTTGCGGTTCATTTGTGACAGACTACTGCAACCCATGGACATCTACAGCCATATTATTTACTAAAATAAATATCAACTCGACAGGCATATTTAAGCAATCGCTTTAATAGCTACTGATCAAAGCTGTCTCATATTATAAAGTTAATAATTTATGCACTTAAATAAGTGAACAGAACAGTAACACAATTCTATTATCATATTAAGCAAAGTTTTCAACAAACATACTTTTCACTGATGTATAGAGACGTACATAATATAATATTCCTTACTCCACTTATTTCGACGGTTGTTCAATTTTCAAATTAAGTATAATTTTAAATTTTCTAAATAGGAAACGCTAGACATATAAAGTTTTATTAAGTACATTAAAATAATACATAACGCGGCAACCGCTACACAACAGAAGCTTTAATAAAACGAGATGTAGGACAATATACGAAAATTTTATGATTTCGGATAATAAAAAGTTGCTATAGCTTTGTTATAAGAGTTTACGTTCATGTTTTTCATTATATTGCATTGTAGAGACTGTTGTTTGTATTCCTAAGTATCTTTTTAGTCCAATTTTGTTAATTTCTTCAAGCTTTTTATCTAACAAAATTTGCACACATCTGTATTTAAAAAAAAAAGTATATTTATTATTTTTAATCCAGAGTATTTCTATCACTTTTAATTAAAGTAAACCTTACTTATTTTTCTCCGTACAAATTTGACCATTTTTTTGTTTTAAAAAATAAAATAAAATTTTGGTCGTGATGTCATTTATTTTATTTACAGATCTATATTAAGTTTCGAGCCAATCGCCCCGTAAAAAAAGTTTCATACAAACTGTCTCTTCTTAGTGGATGTCTAAGCCCTAAAAGGTTACAAATTTCAGATTTCTATATTTAGCGGTTTGAGCGGTGTGTTATCAGATGACTCAGTCATTCAGGAGGTCTTCTACGAGACGAAATACGTGTCGTATTATCGTCGTTGGTGTGTCTTTCCTAGTGTGATGGTGTTGGGAGTAGTGGTGCTGGGATTCATGGTGATTGATTAGTGACCGCAGGAATTGATGAAGTAATTTAGACACCGCAGTAATTTTGAAACATGATGTTTGAAAGGCGAAAATTACTGCTGTATCTAAAGAAGAGTGTTCAAACGAACGTGCAAATGAAGGAAAATTCAGTCTAACATTTGTCTCAGCAAACACCTGCAAATATGTTGACAATACTACGTTATTAACAATGTGGTGGTGGGTACAAAATAATTTGTTGCGATTTGCGATGGTGGGAATTGGCGGCTGGAATTTGTCCAAACAATTCCTCGTAGCATTCCCTGTGGTAAATGCGATAGATATGCAAAGAGATGCAACATCTCTTCGCTACACTAGTTAATCAAGCCGATTGGAAAGAACTTGGTAGTAGACGATTCAACCGATCCTTGAGACGGTTGAACGGTTGACGGTTGTTTAATTAGCTGGTTGAGAACAGTATTTATGAGGCCCAACTAGTCCTTGTAGGGACGCAAGCGGGGTGTCAGCATGAAGTGCCGTCTCCTGAACACGCCAAGGTTTTTATAGGTCAATTTGGCCCTTCATACGAAATGACCGCTTAACTGAAACTGAATGTGTGTGTGAACATATTATATATATACATATATATAATTTTACAGCCTATGTACGTCCCACTGCTGGGCACAGGCCTCCCCTCATTTCTGAGAGGATTTTAGGGCAAGGAAGTGTCCGACGCGCTGCCCCAATGCGTGTTGGTGAACTTCACATGTCTTCGAAATATTTTTTTCTTATTCCTCAGACATGCCGGTTTCCTCACGATGTTTTCTTTCACCGCCGAGCACGTGGTAAATATGCACCTAAAATTGCAATTAACTATTTCTTTGGTGCCAGCGGGGAACGAACCCGGGTTACTCGCGTTCTGTTATATTTATAGCGAGTATATATATATAACGGCTATATATATATAGTAGCGACAGTGGGAGTTTTCCGAAGTTCTTCTTTATGGGGTTAATTTACGGTAAACGTCTTGAGTCTTGAGTCTTCAATTTTCACTTTTAAACTGGACTAGATTTAGTCACCTGCCTTTGTTTAATAAAGATTGGGTTCCAGACATAACATACTTTCGTTGCATAATCAAGTCGCAGGAAGGGTTAAAAGTACCGGAGTAATGTGCTTGCAAGACATATATTTTTATTAGCTGATTCGGCAGGTGCTCTTCTGCCCTTTCGGGTTCTTAATCCGCAATCATTTTGTATTTTTTACAGTTTAAAATTTACATTTATTAGTAACTTAACCTAAGCGCCACTTTTCGAGTTCAGACTATGATATGCTGTTTTGACACTAAGACAACATAGATTGTAAATATGAGTACGAAAGAAATACATTGTGTGTATATTATTACTACAATCGATCACGTCGTTCAGAAATTATCGATTACTAACAGGCACATGTATGATTATTTATATAAAGATTTGTCTATTTACAAAATCATAACATTTTGTTAAAGAAACGTATTTTCATATTAAAATATATACTCGATATAACTTTATGTATTATTGTTTTTTTAAATGATAGAACATTTCTATAGTTTTGTTTTTTCCTAACAAAATGACCTTGCAGTATCAAAAATCAGTACCAATTTAAATTCATAGAATTCAATGTAATGCTGTGAGCCGTTTTTCCTCGCGAACTTTTGATTCAAATACGTTTACCAAATAATCGTCACGTCTTCGGTCCTCGTCTTTATATATATTTTATTTATAGAACAACACGAGATGAAATTGTTAGTTTTTATCCCTTAACAGATCTGATGTTTGTAAACATAAATTAACAAACTTTTGTTTTAATACAAAGAAATATGTAACACGGGTTTGGTACTTGTGCAAACCTAATATTTTCATGACTATCGTTTCCTCCGTTTCCGTTCGAAACCTCCAAAACGATACGGATGTCCAAAAAGATCCATTCCTAAAAGAATAAATTCCTAAATAACACATTCATGTTCATAAATTACGCAAAAATCATTTTAATTAGCTTCTGATTCAAAATCCAAATATCAAAAAAGATGATGTATTTCAAAGGCCTCTTGAAATTAAAAATATGATGATACTAGATTTTACCCGCGGATTTTCTCGCTTTGAACACTCCTCGTGATATATGCGCTAGAAGAGGCAACATCTCTTCGCTAGGCCAGTGGCTCGAGCCGATCGTAAAGAACTTGATCGTCGACGATCCGGAGTGTTCTCCGTTGAATGAGATTAAGTGGAAGGAGCTCATACAGGGATGCCTCGGCCCAGAGATGAGAAGAGCATTCCATGTGAGGACGAACCTGCGCTTTGTAACGCTGCCAGCGGTGGAACGGCATGAAATACCGTCTCGGTATTTACTGAACAACAAACTTTTTTGTTGTACGACCAAGGGATTCTTATTTGCGGTAAACGCGCAAAACTGTCTTTTAGGGTTAACCAGTTTAAACCGGACTATCTGAGTGAATCATTATTTTTCAGTTTCATACCAAAATTAGTATAACGGAAAACTTACAAAGACTAGTTCACTTAGGTGGTTAAATTTGGTACACTAGCAATATGCAGTTACTCAAATGCAGACTTGAGGCTTGTAACTGGATTGATGAGTAATCGATTGAATCGGCTTTGCTAAGCTAAACATATTTAAGGATAATTGC
Organism: Parnassius honrathi; assembly: GCA_018247895.1. Classification (NCBI taxonomy): domain Eukaryota; kingdom Metazoa; phylum Arthropoda; class Insecta; order Lepidoptera; family Papilionidae; genus Parnassius; species Parnassius honrathi. Next base: position 2,818 of record DWHP01006351.1, on the reverse strand, counting down.
GTAAATCCACAACAAGGGGGTTCTTATTTGCGGTAAGCGCGCAAACCTGTGTCTTTTGGGGGCCAACCAGTTTAAACTGGACTATCTGAGTGGATCATCATTTTTTAAAAAATTAGTATACTGGAACACTTATAAAGGCCAGTTCACTTAGGTGGTTAAATTTGACATACTAGGAATATGCAGTTGCTCAAATGCAAACGTGACGCTTGTAATTCGATTTTGAACGAATCAGTTTTAAGAAGTAAAAAAGGAGCTAAATTATTTTAAGAGATGTGTAAATTAAATTTAAGATAATAGTAATAAATTAAACTCTTTGAAGCACAATTTCTAAATACGTTAATCATTATTCTGTGTTCTATTTTATTTAGCATTTTTCCGTAAATGCTTTAAAATAAAAGTTCGTTAATGTATCTGCAAAATTATCAAACAGGGCATAGGTTGTAGAAAATTTATGAAAATTATAATATGTGTTTTTTTTGCCATAGATAAAGGGTGACAAACGAGCACACCGTCCGCATAATGATAAGTGGATTCTGAGGCTCAACATAAAAATCTACATATATCCTCGATTAAGAATCAAAATGCAGATGCGCTGCCTCCACTGAGGACTGATATGGATTTTTTTATAGAAGAGGAGCAAACGAGCATATGGTTCAACTGATGTTAAATGACAGCAACAGTCGCAACCGACTACGCCTAGGGAGTAGGAGTACCGGAAAAGACGCGTTAGAACCGGTGCCAACTCTGGAGCACACGTCTTCAGCACAATTGGGGGAATTCCGTCGGGCCCACTTGACTTGTGGATGTCCAGGGAGAGGAGTGCTTTGCGAACCGAGCGCTGTGTGAACTGCACCTCCGACATTGAGCACTCACACCGCAGGATGGCCGGCGGCGTGCTCCCCCGTCATCGGGAGTCGAGTTGGACTCAAAAAAAGAGCCTAGCAGATTGGCTTTCTCCTTCGCGGCATGGGCCAGTGACTCGTCCTACCTGTGCAGAGATGGAAGAGATAGCTGACGGAAATTCTCCTAGATAGCCTTGGCGAGAGGTTCCAGAATGAAGGGAACCAGTTTTTCACTAATTCTGCTTTGTGTTATGACTTCGCCCTGGCAATGACTCTTTTGAAGGACATGGAGGCGGAGTTATACTTCTTTTTTAGAGCGCTGGTGGTTACATCCCGGGACATTGATGCGGCCTAGGCCCAGTAGCACTCCTGCTTATAGCATGATGCTATTTTACAGAAGCGACCAAACCATGGCTGAGATTTGCCTCTGATGGGTACCACAGAGGAAGGAATAAAAAGTTCCAAATCCTGAAGTACCACATCGGCGACAGAAATCATCAACAACATTGGGATCATCCGGCGAGAAGCTAACCCGCCCCCAAGGGTAGGATGCAAAGAAAGACCGCATCCTATCCCAATCGGCTGATTTATAGTGCCAAACACGGCAGCATCCTGCAGAATGCAACAGCGATTTCAGCTTGAGTGACACCACACTACAGACAAGGCAATGGTCCGAGGAGCCTAAAGGGGCGTTGACGGAAATCTGATATCCGTCTGGGTGAGAGATCAGCAGAAGGTCCAACAGGGAAGGTGCATGCGCGGATTCCAGATGTGGAGGATACATCTGGAATCCGCGGAGACGAAGTAACCAGTTGTGTCAGACCATATGCCAATCAAAATCATGAACAGATCTCCCCGAATGATCGGTTAAATATGAACCAAGCCATCCACCATGATGGGCGTTAAAATCGCCGAAGATCACAATCCCTGCGGAGAGGATCTGCTGTAGCAACGAATCTGTAGCCATTTGAACGTGGTCAAAGAGTCGATCTGTTTCGGAATTACCGCTATGGGACCTATAGAGGCACCCATAGACGCGCGGATAGTCGTCGCTGTCTACGCGTAGTTAAACGATGGACAGGTCCGAACCTTCAGGACTGCTGAGGCGTCGAGAACATACGTCCTCTCTGACGTAAACGCAAACTCCAGCCCGAGGCACAAAGTGTTCCAAATTGTACCCCGGGTGGGAGAGATACGAAGCATCAGCCGGAAAGGACACATCTGCGTCTCGGTCAGAAAGAGCAGTGCCGGTATCGCCGTCTCGAGATGGTAGTGGACGGCGTTTAGGTTAGAGTGCAGTCCCCTGATATTGCAGAAATTCACGTATCGCGTGTCAGGGGTCGCCTTGGTCTTGTGGCTCAGCTTGCCCCGAGCAGTTCTTGTTTTGAGCGGAATTTTGCCCCCCCCCCCTCCCAGAATACTCGGGGCAGTATGAGCACTTACGCTCAGGAGAGGAGCAACTTGGTCGTGGGTGCAGCGAGGGTTTCTCTAGGGGTGCTGGTACCCTCCTGGGGTAGTTCTTTACTTAATTCCGCTACCTTGTTAAGGGGTGGGTGAAATCGGGAATGCCTCGTTTTCAGTAAAAAGTGTCTCTTGTTCTGTACACTCACCATTCGAAACACAGCATCATTGGGCTGCTATTTTACGTTGGTATTCTGTTAGATTTATTTATATTTACAAAACTACTTAGAATTTCTTGATCTTATTTTAATATTATATATTAAAAATGACAAACGAACTTACGGTTCGCATGTGACAGACTACATGGACATCTACAGTCATATTTTGAAGATATGCATAGCTGCCGCGTCACCCGCCGAGCGTCGGCAGAGCTCGGCCGTTGAAATTTTCACATGTACGCCCGATAGTCGAAGATTAAACGTCCTATAACTCAAAAAGTATGACAAAAAATAAAAATGTAAATTTCTTTGCAATCTTCCGCTAAACAATTACAATGATGTGTCTTACCTGGATTG
>DWHP01006350.1:0-11461 GCA_018247895.1 Parnassius honrathi | reverse complement strand
CTTGTACATTTGCGACACCAGTCCTCGACATCGTTTCGACAGTGGACCCAGTAAAACCGTTCTCGGATCTTCAGTAGGGTTCGCTTAACTCCCGGGTGGCCTCCTGAACAATCATTATGGTACAGCTGTAGAACATTCGGTACTTTAGCTTTAGGGACAACCATTTGGAAATAACAGCTGTTTCCCCGACCATTTTCCTATTTACGGCACAGAACTCCATCCTGAAGCAGCAAGCTGTCCCATTGGGATCAATAGCTTTTAGTTGTCGAACTCATCGCTGCGACGTCGCTCAGCTTGGGCTTGGGAGCACTGGCCTTCATCCATTCCAGAATTGGCTCGATGTCCGGATCTTCCTGCAGAGCATGTTGTAAGCTGTCCTTCCACTCGTTGCTGAGGAGGACTGTCCTGAGCATTCTCACAGATACCACTTCCTTACCGTCTTGCCTGGTACAATGCTTGCAATCCTCAGGACAAGGTCTTCTTGACAATGCATCTGTGTTGCCATACCATTTCCCGCTGCAGTGTTCGATAGTAAAGTCGTATTTGTGCTGCTGCTGGGCGGTGCTGTAAGCCGCACTACCCTTTCGAGATCGATCACCTTCTCTTTTTACAGATCGCTTAGGGCAGCTGGGTTGAAGATGGCCCCTTTCCCCACAGCCGTAGCACCTTGGGCTGTAACTTTTATTGTGGTCGCGAATTGTAGGTGCTGCAATCTCACTAACGTGGGGAGAACGATGATCCTGCCGCTGCTGGGTGGTGCCGTTAGCCGCACTACTACCTCGAGATCGATCACCTTCCTTTTCTACAGTTCGCTTAGGGCAGCTGGATCGAAGATGGGCCCTTTCTCCACAGCCATAGCAACTAGGGCTGTATCTATTATTGCGGTCGCGAACTGTAGCTGCTGCAACCTCTCTAACGCGATGGGAACGATGATCCTGCCGCACGGCTTCAACCTCAAGTGCATGGGCCAAGGCTTCCTTAAGCGTCACGTCCCGAGCCTCACAGCAGCTGTGACTTCAAGGTCGCGGATGCCGTCGACCAGGTTTCCTTCAATGAGCGCAGGTACAGACCGGTATGCTTATCACACCAGTTTCTCCACCTCAAGAGCCCACTGTTACAGGTTTTCGTTGATACGTTGCACGCGATCTTTAATCTGCGCACGAAAGACGTGTTCCAGGCGAGCGTCGTCATATCTTACCTCCAATGCCTCAAGGAGCTGCTCATAAGTTACTTCCTCACCCAGAGCTTACAGAACAGTTAAGGGCTGGTTGCGCAGGCCTAGTATGAGAGCAGTCATGGCCTGATTTTTATTCCAGTCGTTCGCCTTCATAACAGCTTCGAACTGGATTTTATAAGCCAACCAGGAAGAAGTCCCGTCGGACGGCGGCATTTTGAATCCACATAGCGAAAGTAGCTACTACGGGGGCCGTAATTCCATCCCCAAGTTGGAGGTCGTCCAGCGTTCTCTTCACGTCAGCCATTACGTTGTCAACCCGATTGTTCACTCTCTCGATTCAGGTTTCACCTTCCACGATTCGGGTTTCAGCTTCCAACAGGCGGTTGTCATGTTAGCAAACCTATCCTTCATTTCCCTTATCTCTTTCCCAAAGGTAGCGTGAAGGTCCTTCATGAGGAGCATCTGCTCCTCCAACCGACGGGCCTGTTCCTCTTGTCCACCTCGCAGTTGCTCTTCCAATCGGCAGGCCTGTTCCTCCTGCTGCTCTTTCAACTGACGGGCCTGTTCCTCCTGGCGGCGCGCCTGTTCCTGCAGCATCACCATCAGAGCACCTAAGTTAGGTGCTGCAAGTGTAGGAGCTGTTGACATGCCAGCCTCCGTGGCTGGCAGTTGGCCCCCCGACGTCTGCAGCGTTGCACCAGCAAATCTTCTCTGGTCCGTCTCCTGCTGGCGTTGACTTCGGGTACGGACGCCCTTAGTGTCGTCCTTCGGTAAAATCGGCATGATTTGATCCCACTTCTGATACCAATTCTTACGAGCTTAAGGATTCGTGACAATGAAAACTGCCGATTGAATTACCAAAATTGACACTTTAATTACTAAACGCCAAATAAAATTGAATTCACACTAATAATTACTCACACTTAACACTTTAGTTCACTTTATTTCATTCCGAAGCTTCGCGTGTATCGCCAAATTCAATACTACTCCCTGATCGCGGTTTTCAACGGCTTTGTATAGGGTCATTCGACCGAAACATTCAGAATGTTACAGCAGACGCTGGTCCTGACTGACTAAGTGCAGAAAGTTCGAGTGTGAACCTTTCCAGAAAGCCTAACTCTTCTGCTCGATACTAGATGACGCTGTTGGGAGAGTTCCAGAAAAATCTTGACACTCACGACTTGATATCAGATGGCGCTAGTGCCATCAACTGTGGCGCGCAACAGTATTTTACGCCTGGCGTAAACGGGCGGTGTAATCGCTATCGACCTAAAGCTATAAGACTTCTGGCATTTCCCATAGTTGACTTTTAAATCACTCACGAAACGAACGGGATAAGTCTCTTAAAAGGCAGACAGGACCGTTCAAGTTACAGCCTATACACGTCTCACAGCTGGGCATAGATCTTCTCTCATTTCTGAGAGAGTTTTAGGGAAAAGAAGTCCCCGCCACGCAGCCCCAATGCGTGTTGGCGAACTTCAGTCTTTGAAATATTTATTTTTTATTTCTCAGACATGCAGGAAATACAAAATTTTTAAGAAATTATAAATAATATACGAGATTCACTCAAAAGTGTACACGTGGAAGAGCCACGCCGCAGCTGTTGTGGTTGCAGTCCAAGTGATCGGTTCGAACGGGGAACGGTGAAAGATCACGCTCTCACAGCGTAAAAGAGCAGTATAATAGGTGTTTCGTATCGTGAGTGTAGAGAACCGCGGACGCTATTAACTGGTATACGAGGTATACCATTTCAATCCGATACGTACGTCCTTCTACTGGGCACAGGCCGCCTCTCATTTCTAAGAAGGTTGGTCGGCGGACTTTTCCTAACCTTATGGTTAGGAAAAGTCCGCCGCGCTACCCTAATTTGGTTGGTGGATGTCACATGTCTTCGCAAAAATTTTTTTAAATGCATACAGGTTTCCTCACGATGTTTTCCTTCACCGTAGAGCACGTGGTAAATTTTAATTGTATTTGGATATAATATTCTACAACTTCATACGTTTAATTATTTTTCAGTGTGTCGCGCTTTAGGCATACCGTCTCGAGTGGTTTCCAACCTGGTGTCAGCTCACGACGCCAACAGCTCATTGACAGTGGACAAGTACTATACGGAGACAATGGAAGAACTGGATTATGACCCCAACAACCCTGCTGGAGCGGACTCCATTTGGAATTACCACGTGTGGAATGACGTTTGGATGGCGAGGCCTGACCTTCCACCAGGTAAATGGCTTAAATTAATTTAAGGAAGAAATATCGATTTAAAATATTACTCTTAATTAACCCTTTAGCCATCCCGTGTACTACATATAGGTCATTACTATTGTCTTACTATTGGGTCAGAAAATCAGACAGTGAAAGTGTTAAATTTCTCTATCTGAGGAAGTGTTTTTACTGAACCTGACGATCTATCGACCATACACAATGTATGGTCGATAGATCGTCACAGATATGGCGGTATCACCATATAGTCTTACAACACAATACAATACAATACAAAGACTTACTCCAGGCATCAAGGACTTAAAAAATATGAACGCTTCGTCCGTCGCTGAAAAATGGCTCCCATCGCCTTGAGACAGATTTCTTGCATACAATATAAAAACAGGGGGAACATAAGCATGAAGAAAAGGAGGTTGATGGGGTCCTGAAATCGAATCCCAGCTGAGGCCAAGATTTGTCCAAAATATACATTAATTCATTAAACAGCCTTTCAAAAAAACCACTGATGAAAATATGACTTCACGCTTCATTGTCTCATGGGTTTTTTTATAGGACAGAGGCAAACGAGCACACGGCTCACCTGATAGTAAGTGATTACCGCCGCCCATGAACAGTTGCAACACCAGGGGAATAGCAGATGCATTGTCGGCTTTTAAAAAGGAGTAGGCTCCTTTGTTGAATGTCCCTAAGTCGTGTCGGTCTGGAAAAATCTCTGGTGGTAGTCGATTCCACAAGGGAGTTGTGTGAGGAAGAAAAATTCTTTTAAATCGCGCAGTGGTGGACCGCGAATCATCCAGATGGTGTGGATGGTATCGCGAGTTGTGTCGCGATGTGCGATGGTGAAATTGTGCGGCTGGAATTAGCCCGAACGATTTCTCATGTCCGAACAATGTCTCATAGGTGGGGATATTTGCCATAGTTGCCACGTGTATTAGAGCTCATCCTGGCTTATCCAGGAATACATACAATTACCGTTACAACCTATTAAAGACCTCTGCTGAACCCAGGCCTCCCGCTAAGATTACCTCATAGGGAGATGTTTGTCATAGTTGTCACGTTTAGTCGTTATTAAGGGAGGACGCTGCTCCATCTCCTGATTTTTTCCCTCTGTCACTTAATACTGTGTAGTGTAGTAAATATTACACCGCCATTGCACTGTAGGAGAGAACATACATTGAGTAGAAAATATGATTTGCTTCTTAGGCTTCGGCGGTTGGCAAGCCATCGACGCCACACCACAAGAGACATCCTCGGGTCTGTACCAGTGCGGTCCAGCACCGTTAGAGGCCATCAAGCAGGGAGTAATTGGGCTTGGTTACGATGTCGAGTTTATGCTGGCTTCCGTGAACGCTGACCTCATGCGCTGGAGGAAAGACCCCGAATCGGAGAGTGGGTACTCTATGGTAGACACCAATAATTATCAGTGAGTATAATTTTTTAGGATGTATACGGTAGAATTGGATGTATTCGATTGGTTTCCGTCTGTTAAGGGAAGGAGGCGGCATGTTAGCTCGCTAAGGATGTCAACTGTGGGAAAATCCAGCCACATAAGGCAATCTATGGGGGTAGTTTATGTTCAGCAGTGAACTTTTATAGGCTGTAATAGAATATTTTCTTCTCCGACTTCGTCAGTCTAGTTTACAGTTCATAAACTTTTACCTTACCATTCACTATGTGGTCAGACATTTTTTTTGCCAGGAACCTAAGAGCCCGCCTGGGGGATGAGGTACGTCCCTTTTAACGATTGCTGAGTTCCGGTCTCAAGACTGTAGCATTCTGTATTCGAGGTTGAATGCAAGTGTCCATATACCACAGTAGCCACTTACCATCTGGTGAACTGTGAGTTCGTTAGCCAATTTAATTTTATAAAATAGAAAAGAAAGAAGGATATGCCGTAATGGCTGCAAAGTTGATTTGTGGTAGTCAGACCAGCGAGGATTGCCTAGTTGCTTTCTATTGATAACGCCAGTAGAAATCTATAAAAATGTATCAGTGACACATCTCAACGTTAAGTCACATAATATTCATGCGACTAATCGATGATATCATTGGTTTTTGCAGTTTTCTATTAGCGTTAACGTTTGTGGAATTAAAAAAATTGTCAACTTCGCTAGCGCCGCTGATGTCTCACGAGTTTTTATAGCCATGACATATTTTTAACACACTATATTAGCTTGACCTAAAGAATATCCAGTACTACTGGTGTCGTAAGAGGTGACAGATGGAAACTGAAACAGGAGACAGCCTGCAGCATCTCTCTCATAATAAATTTAAAAAAATAGGTTCAAACTACCTGCCTCGTCTGTGGCAAATATCTCTCCTATGAAACAATCTATGGGAGAGGCCCATGTTCATCAGTGGACTTTTAATTGGGACTTAATGAATGCAAGGTAATTTTGATGGGTTGGGTTTTGATGAATGCAATGTAATTTTGATGGGGTGAGACTGCATGAATGCAATGGAATTTTGAATTCAATTGTCACCCACTTCCGAACGTCTGAATATGCGAAATTTCGCAGACGTATTAAGAACCAATGACAATACAATGATTTCCTGACTATGACCTAGCAATCTCACTAGGATCAATAAAGCTCAGCACAGCTCACGATCAACATTTTATAAAACGCTTATCGTATTTTAACTGCCTACTAAAAAAAATAAGTTCTCCTCTCGCTCAAAGGCTAAGTAAAACCGATTAGCCAAAATACAGCCAGTGTTCTAATGGAGAATACTGCTGGAAGTAGGACTATATGGTTATTTATGTTAAGTAAAGAAAGAAGCGATTTAGTATTTTTTCGTCTTCCGCAGCATCGGTCGTATGGTTCTCACTAAGAAACCATATGTATTCGACCCTCTCGGTGATGAAGACAGGATGAACATTACCGCCGAGTATAAGCACAGTGAGGGCACAGCCTCCGAAAGGCTGGCTCTGATGAATGGAGTTCGGTACTCTGAGAGGGCTAAAAGGTGAGTTCTTTGTGATTTATAAATATTTATTGTTTGCATGAATAAAGATTTCATTCTGTGATAAATCTCTACATCATTTTCGGGTTTCTTTGTCAAGATCAACACCACATGTCTCAATTTTAAGATAAAATATTTACTTCGAGTATAAAGTCGAAGTAAATATTAAATAATAAATATCGAAGTAAACATTAAAAAATAAATAGATAAAATATTTACTTCGAGTTTATACTCGAAGTAAATATTTTATCTTTTATCAACTGTTGTAATAATCAACCGCTGTAAAAAAACTTGCATATTATAAAATAATTTCTACATAACAGCTTCAGATGTCGGGACCTTAATACATCTAAAGCTATTATGTTATTTTATGATTTTTAATTCTTTGATGTCGACTTTTACTTTTTATTTAAAGATAATTTTTTTCTAACCATCACAGGTACTTCGCTATAGCTGGCAACCTCAATAGCGACATCTCTTTCAATCTGCGCGAAATCGACACGGTATCCATCGGACAAGATTTCAGAATTACGGTCGATATCGAGAACAAGTCCACCGAGGTAAGCAAAATAATAAAAATACAAGAAACAATTAGATAGAAACGATACATTTCTCAGAGGTGAAACTGCATCCGAATTTTGATTCATAACCGAGGATAGATGTAGATGCCTATGGGCCAAAGCATTCACTTACCATCAGGTGAACCGTGTGCTCGTTTGTCCCATTTAATCTATTAAAAAAGCAGTGATTACGAACTTCTACTTGACACGATCCTGGCACACCTCTCCTTCGCTTCTTTCATATCTATATAACTAACTATACACATGCGTGTTAGCCTATTTTCAATATATTTTTGTGGTTTTGTAATTTTGTCGCCAATTTGGTCAATAATATTTCACTTAGTGTGACCGTTGTCGACTGTGCTACTCACTTCTACAGAATAAATTTGATAAGTCGCTCTTTTCTTCATTCATTATTTTTACGCGTCCAAACCACCGCAGTATCCTTTTCTGGATATCCTAGTGATAACATCTTTTTTCAAACCACAATTTTCTCTTATCACACAAATTCTCACCGTATCACACAGTCACCCTCAGTCACCCCTAAACACACTTCTCAATGACCGCATTTCTGCAGCATTAATTTTACTCTTGTGCTTCTTCTGCCAAACTCAACTTTCATTACCTATTGTGCCTTTATTGACACATTCTGCCTTCCGACAATGAAGTAAGATATCCTATTTCATATGTGCAGTTTTTTATCCTTTTCGTGTTCATCCCTGCTAAACTTACATCTTAAAACACGAACTCATCAACTTGCTCGACCAGCTCCTCTTAACTATTTTTATTTCACTTAATATCGTTTTACCTTCTTACCTCCCAAAAACCACTACTTTCATCTGAACCGCATTTTCTTTCACTTCCCTCTCCTTCCGCGTCTTTTTATGGTACGTCTATTAACGTAATAATCATTTGAAACTTTTAAAGTTTCGAACAGCTGTCCATAAACAGATTGAACAACTACGAGGAAGTCACGCAACCTCATCTGACACCTTTATGGATAATTAACCAGTCCGTGTACGCCCCGTTCATCCTGACAAGTAGTGGAGTAAATAGATTTTAATGCCTGTATGCCTGAGCTCAAACTAAACGAAGCCAGCTTTTGCCATAGAGCGACCGTGTCCACTCTGTCACAGGCCTTTTCCAAATCTAAAACTGCTCGGATAACCTTCTGGGTTTTGACCAAACACTTCTCTGTAATCACGCGCATGGAAAAACTTGAACCGTACACTATATTTATTGCGTATATTATTCACAATTACTGTTTTTTTAGGGTCGCAACATAAAAGCAGCTTTGTCGGCAACGAGCGTGTTCTACAACGGTGTAAAAGCGGAAGTTGTCAAGAAGGTGGAAGGAAAAATTTTCGTGGGCGCGGGAAAACGTAAGTTTTACTTTTTCACGTGCACAGTTCGCCGCTACACAGCAATAATACACAGAATATCAGCGTAAAATAGCAAGCTAATGCTGCTGGGTTCCGTTAGGCGAGGGACGAGAACTCTACTAAGTCACTGTTTATTAAAGCGCGTGAACCGAACGCGCGAACCGAAACCGACGTGACCCAGAAAAGACTAGTTCTAGATGTTATTCCTAGATTCGTTACGTACAACAAAAGTTGCCTAAATATATGTATAAAATATTTAATAAACTACTTAATGAATTTAAATTATTAAGCGAAAGATTATTTAAGAAACATTTGTTTAATTGGTTAAAACCGAATGTTATTATGACGTAAAAGATTTTTTAGATCGTAATTAATTAATATTGTTGATTCTGTATTTGCATGCTATTTACCATTATTAGCGAAATTCGATTGCACTAGATAAATTGTAAGATCTTTTTATACCGTGATTCTTGCAAATAAAAATGTATGATTTATGATTTAAATCAAAAAGAAAATGCCTAGGTTATAAAAACGAGTTTTCAATCGCTTACTTTTTAAACATTTGAAAATTTCTAAAATCTTGTATCTAATTAGAAAAATATTGGTTAAGTTTAGAAATCCTCAGAAAGTTCAACTTCGAACCGGGGATCAATCGACGAAAAAAACTCGGCTACACAGGTTCGACATATAAAATACATCGTTTTCTTCAATTTTGCTTAAAATCAATGAACAATGAGTGCGTAATGTCAAGAACTATGAAAACGTGAAGTGAACCTTTACTCTCGCCTGTTTGAGCCGGTGAGCTTTTCTCGGAATTTCTCCACATGATGGAACCGTAACAAAGACATCGGTAGTTGAACCAGAAATCCAACGGATGAGTATCCAGAAGCGATTAGATTAGAATCGGGCGTCACTTTGCGGAAATGTACATTACCTATATTAAACACACTTAAAATGAATTAGCTAGTTAATAGTTTTGTTTTTATTATTTTTAATGTTACCTCACACTTTTTTCTCATGTGGAGATCGTGTGGACCGTGGAGGCATTTTATAAACATAAATTTCAAAGAGTCGTGGTCAGTGGTAAATGTGTTACAACTCTGAGAGAGGCTGCTGAATCCTAAGATACAGACTCGTCTTGTTTAGGAGTCAGAGACTTCATAAACTTTTGTAATTTATTTTTGACAATAAATTATTTATTATTATTATTAATAAGTGCTGATTTACAGCGAATTCGGCGGTGAAGGAAAACATCGTAAGGAAAGCTGTATGTCTGAGAAATATGAAATAAAATTTTTTTTCGAAAACATTTAAAGTCCGTTAACACGCATTGGGGCAGCGCAGCGTGGCGGACTCTTCCTTGTCTTAAATCTTTTTCAGAAGTGAGAGAAGACATGTGCCTAGCAGTGGAACGTATATAGGCTGTAAAATTACTTAAATTTACTCTAAATTTTGTAGGGATCCAGACTGAAAAAATATTTGTAGATTATACAATACTTTTTCCGTGCGGGCTTCGAACCCGCGCTCCTCAGCGTTGCAACTCATTGCTAAGGCACTGCGCCACGGGGCCTTCAGTATATCAGTTACACAAATATCAGATATCAATATATCAGTAACAAATCCTAACAATTCATCGGTATCAAACTAATTTCTGGGTGACGGGTGCAGTGCTCTTAATTAAGGGAGGTCTGGAGGTGCTCTTCAAACAAAGTACGTAAAAAATTATTTATTATCTCTTTAATATCGTTGTAAATATTGCAAATTTTTATTAAACCTAAAAATAATGTTTAGTTTAAGTAAATAAAATTAAATTCATTTTTCTAAATTAATTAAATTAAATTGATATATAACATAATGTTATATAATATTGCTACGCCCTATCAGGGCTCATGTTTGTCTCTAATATATCCAACATAAGAACTATTTATGTAACCACATCAACGCAATAAAATGTTTGAGTTTGAAAAAATCATTTATCTTTCTAACAATGTGCTTTGATTGTTAGGTACGATTTCAAGCGACAAAACGGATTTTTGATTTTTAGGCGTTAGTAGAACATACCTATGCGCTTTGCGCTATAACTGGTTATGACTACATGAAAAACTTTTTGAAAACGAAATAAAGTTGATGAGAAAAATAATTTATTAACGAATCCGGTAAAAAATACTAGTTTTTACGATAGTGCCTGAGTATTATACCTAGAAATTAAGTAATATTATAGTTGATTTCTGATCGTTTAAAGATAATTCTGTAAAAGTTTTTTCAATTAACAGTAATAAAATTTTTTTTTGAATCTTTCCTTTTGAATCAAAAAAAGTATCTTCTATTGTTGATTGAGATTTTTTCTACATTTTTCATGATAATATGAGCATTACGAGTCGCGTACTTTTGGATTTTCCAAATATTTTTTACTGACGGTTGACATAAAATTATCGGAAAATTGGAAGTAATAGTAATAAGGATATTTGTGAAACTTGTGTGTATTTTAAATAATTTAATAAATTGACGTATAACCGAGAACTGTTGGGGACGAAAGGATTTTTTTCTGTCAGTGACTGTCTGTGCCAAAATAAAGAAAGGTATTCCAGTGGCAATCTCGTACCAATAAGTAAATTGCTCGAAGCCTTCATCTCTTCGTGTGACGTTTTACGCATTTTTGCACATGATGGGGTGCAGCTAATGTATGCCTAGTGTTTAGCAGAGAATTTGTGAAGGGATCTAATGTTGATGATGGTGATTTGTCATGGGATGTATTGGTTTTTGTGGATAATACTGTTGCTATTGACAACTTCAAAAAATCTGATACTTTTATACTTTACCGATTTACAGTGTTTTCCTCATCCCAAAATTTACAAGTGGCAAATGAATTCGTAAGATGGTATGTACTATATATTATTACTCAGAGTGTTGCTAGTTCAACACGCTCGTAAAATATCTTAACGTCTCACCGAGGGTCCATTTCGGTTGTCGGAGCTATAAAGAAGCTGTAAGCTATATGGGCTTCATAAACATTTTATGTCCGCTGCGACCTTTCTAGTGATGTGCTGAATGATCTCGATTTCCCTAATTTCGTTTAAAGTTAGTTAGTAAAGTTACAGCCTATATACGTCCCACTGCTGAGCACAGGCCTCCCCTCATTTCTGAGAGGGTTT